>JACXSJ010001649.1:0-39919 GCA_014851325.1 Pentalonia nigronervosa | reverse complement strand
TGTCACTCACTATTTCTCTTTCACACGCACACGCACGCACACACATAAAATTATTATTTCGGTCCACTTTTTGGTATTACACTATTGTAGGAATATCGTTTTATGATTTTAATTTTTAATGCTTTAGTATACAAACGTATTACTATAACAATATTGTGTTATCGCGTTTCTATTGTGCAGACAATAGGGACATGTAGCAAACTTATATGACTATATTATATAACATAACATATTATTTGCTTATTAAAACTCCTTATACTTGATTTCAAAAGTATTTAAATAATTTTTATTTTTTTATTTCAAAAAAATACAATCTGTAAATATTTACAATAAAAAATTATGATTACATAATTATTATATTTAATTGACAGGAAAAAGTTCCCTCGAGAAGAAATCTCCTCTTAAAGGCACTATTATCAATAAAACCAAAACAAAAAAAAAAATAAATAAATAAATAAATAAATAAATAAAAAAAATGTTTCAAATACTTTTTAATACTTACTAGTTATTGGTCAGTGGTCTTTGCGAGTTTTTCAGGATCAAAATTTGTCTTGATAGTTTAGTGGTTTTTTGGTCGAACATATTTTATAATTTAACAATATTATGATGATAAAATATTTTTTAAACTGAATTGAAAAAACTAACAACATCCCCACGGAGTTAAAGCATACTTGGATTTTTAGTATCTATCCTAATACACATACATATACCTAATATTTAAAATGTATTTGAATCACAAATATAGTATTTACATACTTCAAAAGTATGCCGGTTTATTATACCTATGTTATTTATTTAATCTTGTCATAATACGTGCGGTTCATGCGATAACACTACTTAATGATATATTATAACGACCGACTAGTGACGACTACTGATGTGATATCATTAATTAATTAATAATAATAATAATAATTTTATATCAATACTCTGTTTTAACTACATTTAAAGATTTTCTACGCTAAAATACGACAACGATAGCGTTGGTATGCCGTGGTTAGCTGTTAGAAAGGTTTTATGATGCGAGTACGAGTCATCCATAGGCAACATCTCGATGGCGTCACGGAGTTGGTTAAAAAAAAGAAATTCGGTCACAAAATCATATTTTTACGTTTGATCCGTTTAAATGTCGTATAAAACGATATATACGTAATGATATTCGATTATATTTTTATAAACGCGACGCGTCGTTATTAATTATGATTATTATCATCGATGTTGATAAATTGTGCGTATTATCAGAAAATTGTGTGTGTTTATCGGGTAAATCGTGTTACGCGATTGTTTCCACTGTTCGTTTGCAAATGTACGTATGTTATTTATCGTATATAATATATTCAGATGTTTAACGCGATACAAAAGAACACAATCTTTCGAAATGTTTCAAAATGTTTTAAAATAGCTGAATATATTTTATTTTATTAGTTTTACATAAATTACGTTCCGTAAACGATGTAACACAATAAATATTGCTTGTGTTCTGCATTTTGAAAACTTTGTTGTAAATAAATTTCAAATTATTAGTTCAAGTTTAGATTCAATAAGTACCCAAAATAGAGAGTTTCAAGCATTCGCGTCGTATATTATTGTTTAAATATTAGTATTAATTAATATATTACGGTAACGATTAATGTGACAAAATTAACTCCGAGGCCCATAAAAATGATGATAAAACGTTAAACGATAAAATAATTAATATTTAAAAAAATAGGATGCAATTAAAAATATTTAATAGTTAGCAGTAAATATTATATAATTACTTTTTATTACTTACCGAATCGATTTGAGCGTTATCCATAAACCGGAGCATTGGCTGAGACGATTCTTCATCACCGTTTCTTGCGCCATTTCCATATTTATTGTCATTTGTTTCTATAAAATTAACTGTTTTTATGTTTCTATTAATATTGTTCAATGACGTTTAAAAAGAAACTTAAAATTGATTTATTAAACCATGTTTTTTTGGTTTCACATAAGTTTGTCAGTTTCTGAGTAACGTTTTGGGTCTCAAGAGACAAATTGGTCGGGTGTGAAACTTTCGTATATTAATCAACGTTTGTATAGAACAACTTTATTTATAACGCTTTCCTCATTTAAGTCTGGCTAAAAGTTTGATCATTCTATATGGTACCTATAATAATGTTTTTTTTTTTTTTTTTTTTTAATATCGAAGTATTCTTGGAGCATGTGCTGTAGCATAGAAAAACATTTAAATATGAGAGTGATTTATAAAAGAAAGTTAGAAGCTATAAAATATTAAAATTGTTTCATACGAAAAATCATAAAAATTATATATATTTTGTAACATTACTATTAAATTCTTGTTTTTTTATTGTAAAAATATTCTATAATATGTGTGTATACAAAATTATGTTTTTTAAATTAACTGGTTACTAGTTATGCATTGTGGATAATGGTAATTTATATAGGAATGTACAATATTATTATACAATTAATTAATTCTAAATAATTTGTAGTGTTGTTTTATTCTGAATTATCATTTGTTTCATAACTTTCTAGAAAAATTGTATCGGTGTGCATAATTTATTTGTACAAATAAAACTGTAAGATAATCAGATAAAAAAATAAACGCTTTTTTTTATCAAACACATTTCTTTAACAAAATTTTAAATACCTTATTTCTTATACAATCTAATTATTCTTATAATCTCATTTGATTTATCTAATATATTCTAATGTCTAAGAATGAATGAAGTGATTTTAATATTGAACGATGTTGTACCAAGGCCAAACTATGTATAATGATTGGTTAATACTTTATATATAAATGCCTATATTTTATAGTATGTTTTAATTATCTTGAAAATATAGAAACTATTCTGAAAAATCCATTTAATTTGGCGGTGGCCGATCCTCCGTATTAATGGTATTTATTTTCTGGAATTCAATTACGTGTAAAACGCTTTTATATTTTTCCGGTGGCGGGGCGGTACAGCGGCGGTTCGTTCGTATTGTCTGCTGATCAGAATTTATAGAAGAAAAAACACCTACCGGAATATTTTGTGGCCGACAAAAAACTATTGTTGAAACAAGAGTAACAAGAAAAAAAAAGGATGGGTTAGATTTTGAAAATAAAATGTTTAAAACAACCCAAGTCCATATTTTTATTATTTTCTAGCGTCATTTTTACGAGATTATAATTTATGACGCTTATAGGTTGGTAGTTTTTTTTAAATATTACGTTATGAAGACGATAATTTTATAATATAAGTGATCAGTTATAAACGTATAACTAACGAAATATTGACGGCGAAATGTGATTACGCGATAGGTACTGCAGGATCGCGCAAACACAGATTTATGAAGGCTCATCGACTTTGCGTGTCGATTATCGTCATTGCCGCCGCCGCCGCCTTCGTTATTACTATTATCATCGGTAGGTGCCCACTACCCATATACTATTTATTATTGTTGTTATCATTCATATCGCCAGAGACGACGTCGCGTCTTTTTTTCCCTTACCGTTTTTGTCATTGTTATTAGTGTTGAGCGATAGGAGCGCGACGGTGGTGGCGCTCTGTCGCTGCGCCTTCTCCTCCCTTTCGGTCTGCCGTCGCAGCATCCATACCCGATACTTTTTGATCAGTTTCCGCTTGCCTCGCCTCCACAGATGAGCGACGTACCTGTCACACGCACACACAAAGTGACATTTTTAGATCATTAATATTCGCACGCGGCTGCGAACGAGATGGGCGGGAACAGCGCCCTGAACAGCCAGGCGCGGGGCGGGGGTGAGTGGGTTATGCGTTGTGGATGGGTATTAGTGGGGGGAGGGGATGATGGTCGGGTGAAAGGGTAGTAATCGACGAAGGAGGGCAGTGATCAACGATGGAAGGTGGCGATCGACGGGTGAGCGGGAGGGATCGTCGGTGTCGTCGTCCTAAGCAGGGAATAACGCTGGTGTTGGCAGAGGTTGGGGTGGAGGTTACGGTGGCGTGGGCGGTGAGGGGGTGAAATGTAAATTAATGAATTGCTCTCGCAACTGGTGTGGCTCCCTATCCACCCCCTTACCCTTATACCTGTGTAATGTACACTGAGAGCCTAACCACCGACGCACACGGCGCTTACAATAATAATAATAATAATAATAATAATAATAATAATAATAATATTAACCGATATTATTGTAAATATTATTTCTGTCATACGCATAATATTAGTGTACAAAGTACATACACCACACCTGTCAACTCATGGCGTGTTTCGTTTCTTATCGACGCTACCGCCCTCAGTTCAATGTAAGATCGGCGAAAAATTATATTTTTAATTTAATATATAAACGAACGGGAAAACGTTATTATATGGGTAATTAGTAGTTTTGGTTTTTCCAAAATCGTTTTCGCTCATTCTAGTTATGCACATTAACATATTATAACTATACTGATCAACCATTTAAGTTTATTAAACGACTTAATGATGTTTATGCAGAGTACTATAAACCACTACAAATAAGTACTTAAATAATACACAAATTTACAGCTTGTCACAAGTTATGCCAATGAGTCCAAGTCTTTTTTAATTATATAAATTTAATATTGAATACAACACAAGTCCAATTCAACATTTTTATAGGGACGTGAAAGTGATCCACCTGTTCAGGAATAGGTCTGAGAACAAGTGTATTTTTACTAGTAATTGTGCAAATAATGTGTGATTGTAAGAACATCTTGATTCTTTGAAATGTTCATTAATTCACTCATTGATATTTTAAAATAAAGTTATAAGCCAGTATATTGTTAAACTTAATGTTTGTTCAGATTTGTAAAACAATAGTTTTACTTAAAATATACAAACTAATACTATTCTTATACCCGGGTTATAACTATTATATAAAATATGAATTGCATAATATTATGCTAATTGATTTAGATGTTGTTATGGGATAAGTCCAGAGTCCTCAAGAAACTATTTTCAAATATTAAACCAAGTTGTTTATACTATGTTTTTACATAACGTTTTACTTGAACGTTTATCGATATTATATATTATTGTATTTCGTTATAATAATCGTCATACAAACGCAAATTTACTGAGGGCGTTTAAACAATGGTTTTCAATAACAACAAAAAGCTACTATTATAGTGTACGTCAACAATATTTTGTTCGCGTACAAGCCTTTGTACCATTGTGTAATACACTGCATATTATTATTACAAGTAACATGTTTTTTATAACGGTTTGCGAATAATTACAGAGGTTTACGGTATTGTGCAGTACAAAATATACGTACTTGTACCAGTTCGATCAAAACCATATATCGTAACTAGCTACTCACAACTATTAGAGTATTTTCCCTTTACAATAATTATGTATGCAGCTTTTTTTTCACTTGTTTCAACTTGTATAATAATATGTGGACTTTTTTTGAGTCCAATGTATTTAACTGTAATGAATTACGGCATAATATATATATACAAATCAATTTTTTTCCACTTTTCTCCGTCACCGCCTCTTTAACACGATGGAGCTCGGTAGTCCAAAATTAGAAATTAATTGTTTAGTAAATAAAGTTCTTAGTCGTTATCCAAAAAGTGTGTTTTCTTTTCCGTTATTTTATAAATTAGTTAATTTATATCCAACCTACATTTTGTGTCCAATCATGTTCTATCGTATTATTTTCATATTGTTCTAAGACCCTCTCAATGTGATAATTTATTTTTTTGAGTATGCAAAACGATTATTTTAACATAAAACATTCATTATTTCAAAAAAAAATTTTAAAAATGTTTATGAAATACTTTTTTTACATAATTTGAATTTATTACTAAACTACATTTTTGAAAAAAGATATCGTTTAGTATTTTTTATCATGTTTTAATATTAACTTTGTTGGAAAAATATAATATATTTTTAGTTTTTTATTTCGAAACAGAATTTTTTTCAAAATATTTTAATATATACAAATTGAACATTAATATATTTTTAATTAGTTATACGTGTTTAAAACGAACAAATAAACTAAACAATTTAAAACTATTATTGATTTTGATAGCCTTCAAATAATGTAAGACAATATTTTCAAAAACGTTAAATTTATGAAATAACAAATGTATTATGTTAAAATAATCTCTCCGTATGAAAAATGTTTGATATTAAATGTTTCTAAAAATCCAATTATAAGTCGAGACTATTTAAAATATGGTTAAAATTAAATAAATACGTATTAGTCAGCTAATGGCCATAGTTGCCGGGCTTAAGATCAATAAAAAAAAAAAAAAAATACGTATTATTCTTTTCAAATTATTGCAAAATGTAATGATTATATATCTATAAATAATTATGTCACATGTTCATTGTGATTTGTGTTGAAATATTGTATATATTTAGAATAATATTTCCTTGATAATAAACCTATTCTAATTTATATGTTTTCTACAAACTATACGACCTCGTCTAATTTTGACTTTATACCTACATATTTATGATTGATAGTTATGAAAAAAATTACTCATAGACTCAGTAAAAATGTGTTTTGAAATATACATTTTCGTTTGTCTTTATAAATTATAACATATATATATATATAATGTACATTATACGTATAAATATTTATTGATGCTTATCCTATTCTTAAGTTTTTTTTCATATGCAATATTCAGATTACTTTAATTTTGCATTTATTATATTATGTTTTATGGTTTTTTTATTCTTTGAGTTTTATATAATCTGTAAATAATATATCATGTAAAAATATTTAAATTTTAACTTTATTTCAATTTATAAAACAAATAATTAAGAATTTTCACTTCCTTATAATTAAGGGATTAAGCAAGAATTTAGGAATAATAATTAGTTATTCCTCAAATAACGTAATAAGATGATTTAGTACTCCTAGATTTAACTTATAAAACAAATCCGTAAGTTGTAACACTGTAAACGCTGGGTACATTTTCTGAAAATTGAAATATTGATTTTATATACTGTAATATGCTACCGTTAATTTGTGATTTTTCTGAGAATGAAATAGTTTACCAATGTAGAAGAAAACCATATCAAATTTCTTAAAATGACTTTTATTCAAAATTTAATGACCTGTATAATATAAGTTAAATAAAATTTACACGAGTGGAAAAACTGCATTAATTTACCAATGGGAAATTTGAAGTGGAATTCTCTGATGATTTATACGTCACTCAAATACTCAATATGATCTACCTATACCACCTTTACCCAAACACTTTGCAAAAACCAAAATAAAACCCTCGAATTACAAAAAAATACGTTTTACAATTCATAAAAATGATATACATTAATTGTAAGCAAATATTGTTGTGGTTGTTATTATTTTTCGACAATCCACTACGACTCCATCTTTCAGAGAGTAATTTATGGATGTGACAATATAGAATATATTTATGTTGACGATTGTTATTACTTATTTCGTTTTATATTATACACACATAATATTATGCATACATATTATTTGTATGTTGTTAAAAATGTACAAACAAGTACTCACTTTTTTTTTTTACTTTCATATTAGAGCAAAACTCGTGTTCGTTGTTATTCTATACGAGCTCAATCCATATATTTTTACCTTCAGTATTATCTCAGAGGAAACTATTATAAACTAGGATTTGATACTTTAGAATAAATAGAGGTTCTTACTTCAGTTCTTTATTATTATTTTTTTTTTTAAAGCAATGTAATTATTTAATGTCAAGTAGATTATATTGATTTAACTTTTATCAAAACGTTTTCAAAGAGGGCATTATAATAAATTGTAAGCCCATATTTATTTCTCTCTTTCCTCTATATATCAATCGTCTGATATTTTACACACTACTGATCCTTTGGCTAATTCTGTTGTAAATCTGATAAATTTCTTTTTTAATTCACTTAGGTTTTTTAGTTTATTCTGTGTACAATTATAGATATCATAACTTTTGTAATTGAATAAGTGCTATAGATATTTTTTCAGGTTTTCACATAACATTCATAACTATAAGTACCTGTATTTTTTATAATAAAAATATTATAATTGTCAATGATCAACATTTTAATAATAAAATAAATCCATATACGTATAATTCATATTATTGATAAACTTATTTAATAATAAAAAAAATTTAGTAATATTATAAAAATAATAATTGGCATTTAAACGCTATAAAAGAAAACAATTATTTTACTATATATTATGTGTTGTTATCGGGATAATTATTAAACACTATAATATGACTGTATATAGTATTTTGTCTTTTTTTCATATTACGCAAAACATTTTTATTATACTTGCATTTCTAATTAACTAAAATACAAGAAATATTATTACCGAAGCTAAACTTTAGACTTAAACATTTAAAACACATATTGAATATCTCAGAATACCAAAGTAATCTTATTAGAAAGTAATTAAACGTCGTAAATGGAATGTGTTTTACATAAATCGATCAAATTGTAATATTAATTAATTACTGTAAATTATCATGAATAAATCTGATTTATTTTGTTTTTAATTTAAGAGAAATTCGAATCAAATGATTAAGGACTGTGGACGATTTGTAAGCATTTGCTAACAAACAAAATATTGTATATTGTACTTGCCAATTGTTTGTTAATAGATACGCATAATGAATTAATGAAAGTTTCATCACAAAGGAAATATCGTTTAAATTGTTCTCTAAATTAACATCACATTCATTAAGTTCATCTTCGTGTGTCCTGTTTGTACGTACTATAATTTACCTATAGTTTAAAACTTCTATGAATTCAAGCAAAAGAAAAGTTCAAGCTACGTAATTCTAGGTAATTCTCATTCATTAGAGCGTTGCACACCAATAAACGTGTTACGTGTTTATCTTAAAGATTAGTGTTTATTTGGCTACATTATATTCTTGAATAACCATTAGACCCGAATACAAAATTATGTTAATAATGCGCCAACACGTAATTTTACTACACAGATGCGTATCTAAGAATATCATATTAAACTTTTTATCCCTTATTAAGCAAGTAAAATTATATAATGAGGATTTTCAAGTTTTTTAACAAATTATTTTATTTCTAAATTTCTAGGTATAATTTAAATATTTTATTTTATAGGGTATGCACTCATGTGATTTAACAAATATGTTTTTAAGTTATTTTATTTTTTTTAAGTTTTTTTTATTTTAATTTTGTTTGATTAGTTATATGCGTATATGACTATTGTTTTTATCCTATTTGTAAACTTCTCAGAAAAAGGCTCAAAAATACACTCAGGGCCGTTAATTGAACCAAAGCGTCTAGGTCACCGTTCAAATATTCTACCTCTAATATACTCCGTGGACATACTTTATTTCCCATTTCCAAATTGGTTAACTGATTGCTCAACAGCTGGCATACAACAATATACCACACAAGTTATATTCAATTTAGTCCGTTATATCTACAAACCTATCGATTTTGAGCTGATACTGAAAAATTAAATAACAATTTTATATTTTTAACTAAATTGTTATTAAATACATTTTACGTAGTTATAGTAGATAATTGATACAATTACAAAAATTCTTAATCACATAAACAAATTGTAATTTTATAGTATTTATTGATTTTTACTTCGACACGCTACACTATAATTTATAAGTATGCCGCCATGTACATTTAGTTGCGTTGTTAGCACCAAGCGTACAACAAATGGATTGCATTTTTGGCTTATCAGCCTGGCCTGCAAATCCGATGGCCTAAAGCCAAGGACCGATGGATGCTTTAAATCTCAATAGGACATAGGATGTAATTAAAACTCCCAAATCGCAACACAATTTATGTAATTACAATTTACGCGAACAGCAATATTTGATTGCTATAATAACTAGATAACTAATACAAATGCTTGTATGGTTATCAATAAAAAATTATCACTAAATCATTCGCTTTTAGTGGGTTTTGATGGTAATATTCCACCAACAATAATTCCATTTTATGAGGTGACTATTATGGTTGCTAAGTGTGAAAATCAGCAAAATTTGATTAGGTGTTGCCAAAAAGGATACGCTTATTTTTATGATTGTTACTTGATTAAATTCTTAAGTAATTAGATACGTTATGTAAGATGTTATTCTTAAATTTGTTTTTAGTATTAAAATTAATTGTTTAAAAATATTGTTTTATGACTAATATTATTCCCATTTCAAATACGAGAGTGAATAATATTAATTAACATACGTTTAGATTTTTAATGGACTATTTAGAATTTAAAAAATAAAATATTCAAATGAACTATGCTTAAACAGCTAATTTAGATTTGAATGACTATATTCTTGACAAATGTTTATATAAAGCTTTAAAAAGAGTATTATTTATTTTGGCTATGGTCCATTCGTTAGTAAACAGAACTTACAATAAAACGTTTACTCACTTGATTCTCGTGTGGCAAATAAACGAATAAAGTTCAAAAGAAAACTTTTGTGGTATGCATTACTTCGAGGATTCTGTAACGTTTTATTGGGCCAATTTAGAATGCAATAGTATGGATAAATATAAGTAACGGTAGTTTTCATCAGTTTGCCATTCTATCAACCGATATTTAACGAATGGTTTCACATTCATTATATATGAGTAACTATCATAATTTATTTATCAATGTTGTTCGGCTGAGAAATGTGTCAACTACTTATATATTTTAAATGTTTGCATAATACCTAATGTCCCAAAAGGATCTGTTTTGAGATTTATACCACCACCACATTTATTTCCAAAACCGTTACTGAAATCGCTGCGTTTGTTCAAAAAAATAAAAAATAAGAAAGCAGCCATCAATGGAAAAAAGATGTTTGAATTTTTGTCTGAAGAATTCTTACAGAAACGGAAGAAACTAATTTGTAGATAATTATATATGTATTATACATATCTATACAATTGCCAGTTAAATCCTTTGTTATTCGACAACCATAAAATGGTTTAATATAAGAAATATTTCCAATGTTTTAGATAGGTAACACAGTAAAATGAGCCGAGAAAATGATAATTTTTATGTTATTAATGATGTAAAAAACATAAAATATATACTTGGATATTAATCTAATATTGCTTCATGAATTCAGATGTTTTAAAAACTTTTACCTCACAAAAAAGTTTTATTAAAAGCTATATTAAGTAGGTAGTATTAGAAACTTGACACTATATATATATATATAAATATATTTTTAACAGCTTCAGGGTTTCTTCAAAGTAATAAATAATAGTAGAGATTAAAATATTTATTAATATATATCTGTATTTGAATAAAAAGTTTGATTTAATTTATTTTTTCTTTATAGATTTTGATGATTCCATGAGTACAATTTTCAATTTGTGAACTTTAGGAAATATGATTTTTATAAAAATTCAAACACCAACTATTTCTAGTTAAAATATGAAATAATATCGATAAGAAATATGTAAGAATTATGTATTTTGTCTTTATGATTATATCCAATTATTATTTTTGTATAATTTAAATATTAATATTTAATTATTAATTCACTAATGACTTTTAATACTTGTTGGTTTGATATTAATTGTAATTTTTCTATATAATTGTTAATTTCAAGGCTACATTAATGTGAAGTAATATATTTTAAATTATTCGAAATTAAAAAATAAAAAAAAAAACATTAAATATTAGTGTGGATATTATTATAAAGTATGTATGCAAAATATAAATAAGGAAAATAAAATAAAATCTTATCCTAAAAATAAATTTAAACAATAATCTATAACTAAAAAATTTATAGATACGATAGAATCAGACAGAGAAACATATGAAGACATGTAAAAAATATTCGATGAAACAAAAAAATACTCAAATTAACAATGTTAAATTCAAATAACTAATCAAAAACTATTTAAATGGCTTTAATCGTTAGATGGATGTGTAACTTTTAATATTAGCGTTATAATATCACTCTAAAAATAATCGATTTAGTTAAACCTAAATAAATTAATTACACGTCGCGTTAAAAACAGATTAACTAGAATATCCACACAAGACCATTTGTCAAGCCTACTCATTTCAATTTTTACATCAGTAAAACATCAGCAATTGATTTACCCCTCGCAAGCTGAAGTATAGCAATATACTTACTTAGAATGGGAAGTACTCGATGAGATACTCTCAAGTGATCATTGACCCATAACCATATTATAAATTTAAATATGTAAAAACTGGCAATATTTAATTGGAATGAAAAATAATTTTTTCGTATTATTATTTAATTATATTCTTATCATTATAATTTACATGCACCCTATTTAAGACCGCCAAAGGCTAAATAATCACGTAATCGAAGTCTTGAAGCCTAAAAATCTAAATAAATAGAGAATTTATTATATAATATAAAAGCACTTTTTAGTTATTGCACATAACTTTATATTACCTATAGGTACCTATTTTGTAAATATATTTTAAAGCCTAAGTACATAAAATGTCTATCACTATTTAATGTATTCACGGCAGTTTATTTTTTTTCAAATTTGACGGTAAACTAAAATCCAGATAATAACATAAGCTTTTTACTATCATATCTTCAGTGTTGCGTGAAAAGGCACCAAATTGAAATGGTCACTAGTCCTCATCGAGAATAAAGCTGACTTCGTTTGTTCAGATTCTTTGGACCGTTATATTATCGATTTCATTCCAAACAATCTTGTTTAAATATTTTACTGCACCTACCAAACAATCAAAACCGATTGTTCACTTTATGCCCGATTTTCAGATATAAAGTTGTGCGCAATTATTTTCAATAACTGTTTATTGGGGAAAGGTAGAGTGAGAAGTAAGAAGTAAATCAAAACTGACTATTTTGATAATAATTTACAGTTTGAGATGAAAGGTACGATATTATTCATTGATATGAAAAGTTTATGATATAACTAAATAATGTTTATTGCGAGTTACATTTTGTGCAGAAATCACATCGTTGATAAACATATTATTATTGTTATACTAAACAAGTATTTCAACATATTCAATGATCAATTACCATTTCTATTGGAAAGTTAAGACGGGAATCTTATACGCGTTATAACAAAACTATATTAAATTATCAAAGTTTCTACATACATCAAGAGTTTATAATTGTAATATTACGGAATTATGAATTTTCAATTTCTTACCAATACTAGTACATAATGTACGTAATATAATATTATTTTCAGTGTGTATCAAAAAAATAACGAGGGTTTGAAGACTGAATTTAAAAATGTAAAATCATTAGAAAACAAGTTTGTTGTCATCTAGTTTTTTTTTAATTAATTCATATACGTATAAAACAAATGTAATAATTTTGTAACTAAAGATAGTTATGCATTAACAATTTAAAATATAGCAATAAAACATAAGTTCTATTTCTACTTTGTCATTTTTTCCCAACTATAAGGGTTTTTCTGTCTGTCTCTCTTTGTTTATCTGTTATCCTGCATCTCCACGGGGCTCTGTCCTCCACCTTGCTTTTACTTAATCATATTATTTCTATGTCATCCTCTATTTGTCTATACGTCTTTTCTTCTTTTTTTCTCTCCCATTCTTTTCTTCTACATTTATTTCCATAAAAAATTCTATAACCCATTACTGTTCTTTGACGAGTTATTTACTCAAATCATAACAAATTATTGGACGACCTGCAGGGCGTTGTCTTAAACGTAGGTAAACGACGAAAAACAAAAAAAAACTGCTGAGCTTTTAGGGTTATTATTCAATACTGTCTATTACAAAAGTCTATAATCTATAATTTCAACTTGGCATATCGTTAAACATCTAATTATTAGGAACTTATTCTAAAAACTTAGATGCAAGAGCTATCTAGGTCATTAGGGCGTGTGTCTTAACATAAATCACTGTTTTTGAAAAACGAGTCTGAGTGAGGCTCAGTTTAATCCTCAAAATGTTTCACGTTTTATTAAAAACAAGAGCGCAAACATTTTTTTTTTGAAAGGCACAAATTATCATAAAACCAAAAGTTTATTTGATACCTACATTTAAAATATTACATTTTTCAAAAGTTTGTAATCATTTAATGAATGGATAACTTAATGAATGTATAAAACAAATTATAATAAAAATCGTGATGAAATACTACGTAATTTTAGAACACCGAGTAAACATCTGATTTTGAATCTTATAACATTTATTCAATTGAACTATAGACTTATAAACTAATGGATAATGTTTTCCATTCCGCTCTACTTTTAAGGCTTGTTGACAAAGTAAACGAGAGAGAAAGAACATAAAGTAGTAAATTATGGATGAATTAATAACATATTTTTTCTCTCCATTTCCATTATCAATTATAAATTTGTAAAAATATATCTATAAGTTTATGTTATCATAATTTTAATTGGCCACAGACACACTGTATTTTACTATTTTGTATTGTATCTGTTTCACTCCATTTTGTCCTCAACAGTAATAAGAACACATCTACTGTGAATTGTACTACAGAGGTGAAAAAATTGGTAGAATTGAGTGAATCATTCAAATCGTTATCAATACTATTATACTGCGTTTATGTATTTTAAAGTTATTTTATTTTTAACATTTATTAATTTTTGTTTAGAAATTGCGCTACACGCCTTTTCACTTAAATAATAGGCACTTCAATCCTTTTTACAACTTTAAACTTTTTTATGTACATTTTATATCAATTATTTTCTTCCTAATATTATTTTGCATATGCTTTAGAGCGTATTAGTTCTTCCAGTTGATGTGTCTATACTTCACTAGAGACTAGAATACTGAAATAACAATAGTATAGATTCAAATGAATATTTCTATATGCACATTTTTCCGGTGCTTTAAATCATTTTTTTTTTAACTTTATTTCTTGCGTGACTTTTGGCATTGAAAGAGGCAATTATTATGCATTTCATATATACCTATGTCTATTGTGATATTTATAATATTTTTACGCAAGCAAAGCTTAATGTAAGTGTATGTATGTCTTTAAATATCGTTATTTATTAGTTATATCTGTACGTTATATTATAATGTTGAAAATATAGTATAATTGTATATTATATGTATAACTATTATGGTATAACTATGAAGTTTCCATGATCAAAATATACGCTTGTATTAAAAGGATAACTCCTCAATAAATTCCGTGATAATATCTGCGTAAACTGAGGTAGCTATTGTTCGCATATTGGTAATCATGTCTTTCCATAAGTTACTAGATATGAAAATAATTCTACACGCAGCTTATTTTAATTAAAATTATCATTGGAAATGTAAATGTGAAAAATGAAAAACAAAAATTCTAAATATTATGATTTAACTTATAATTCTTCACAGTCTTGCAGATAGTATCTGGTGTTATATTTTATATTAATTTATTAATATTATTACTTAAGTGGAGTATACTAGCAAGTAGTTAATATTTTATTTATTGTCTTAATTATATTTTATTTTGTGTTACAAATAAACGTTGACTTTGATAACACGTAAAAAAAACACAAAATCATATGATCATAATTTTTCTCATCAGTTTTATTATAAATTATTGATAATAATGAAAATGGTTAGGATTAAATCGATGAAATTGATGGATGCTTAAAACAATTATTGTTTTTATGAAACATAATCAATTTACATTTATTTGTGGAATTATTATTGAAATCGAATTGATTTAACACCATATGCACGGATTATAAAGTATAAACATTTCATTTTTGTCAAAATACATAAAAATCCATTTGTCATGGTTGTGTGTATCTAGCTGATGCATTAATGGTTATGACAGACGACTATTTTTGTTTTACTGATTAATAGTTAAAAGGAAATAATTTTTCAAAAAGTCTGGTATTTCTAAACTGTGGCCAGAAAAAAACATATTGACAACTATATAACAGTGATGTCCAACATCAAGAGCTTTGCCAGCGGTGACTAAAATACAGTATGACGCTAAATTGCCGAACAAAGGTAATTTATCTTAATTTCATTATTATCATAGATTATGTACTAAAACAGTTAACAGATGCCTAAAATCTTGAGATTCTTCAGGGAAAACCATTGCATAGGTACTCAAACTATTTTGTTTCGAATTTTATTGTAGATAAATTATAGTTTTATCACTAAAATATATAATTATGCTGAAAAAAATTCATATTCAATATTTTATAATTCTTATATAATAATAACATTATCTAGTTCTATAACATTTGAATTATAAAATGTAAATGTGTCATGTTACACTATATTCTACAATATGCACGAAACTACGCAGAAAGTTGTATGAGATTCGTTGTATTACTTTGGCCACCTTAGTTTGTTATACCTTATGAGTTTTTTACCATAATATTGTCCTCGTAAATTCTTCTTTTTCTAATTTATATAACCCCAAAAAGTTAATATTAGTATTTAACTATTTATTTTTTATAATTATTATAATTTCAAGTATTTTTTAGTTTACCTTAAATTAAAATTTTTTTTTCTGAATGACAGTTTATAGAACTAATTAATGTGAATTTGTTTTAAGTTGAATTATTGATTTAAATTAAGTACTTACTTATTAGAAATAAAGATAATCTGTAGTATTAGATTGGGTGTATACGTGTTTAATCATGGCGAATATACCAGGGGTGTTGAACTAATGGTGAATAAAACCGCAGGTTAGACTTATATTTAAAAATTATTTTTTTGTATGATAAAATAAATATGATTTACACTAATTTTCATTTTATTTTTTGATTTTGACTTTAATTTCTTTGGAAAAATATGTATATACGTTTGATGGTCGCTGAAAACTTCTTGAATTCTTATAGTCACCCGGCACCATCCAAAAATATTAACTGGTAAATCCTACTGTATACCATATAACATGTATAAAATATGATATTAAACTATTGGTCAGGGTACCGTTGTCTACAAATATTTTAGTAAATTCGTATTTAAAATGTTAAGTCATAACACTCGTAAATATATGAGTACTTAATGAAAATTAATAATATTGATTTCAGTGTTTTAGAAACATCATATTGGCGTTAGAATTTTTTAAGTTAAATAATAAATTATTTGAACTGATCTGAAAAAGTAAATATTGTCAATACAGTAATAATTTACAATAGAATGATTTAAAAATAATAATATCTTGTTAAAAAACCCGTTTTTAAATGTAATTTATTCTAAAATTTTATATTAGAATTGGATGTTTTGGATATGTCACCTTTTGGCGATCAATATTTCGGTATTTATATAAACCTTACACAAATATTATTATTCAAATATCATTGGGCTATCTTTAAATTTATGTTTTCTCGTTATGTTTTTACAGTTCAAATATCCACTTTAAATTACATAAAAAAGGTTAAATATTGTTGTCTCATGTTTTATAATTTAGTTAAACAAGATAATATTAAAATACAATAATATTGCTAATTGGATAAATATGCGTAGTAAAATTAAATTAAAAACTATTTTACCAATAGAATATATCAATACGTTTAAATAAATATGATACCTAACTATTATTTATTTGTAAATTAAATTTTGTTTTTAATTAATATATAATATTATTAATAACTAATTTATTTAACTTTACTCCTACAATAATATTATTATTTTATATTTTAAGTGCTATTGAAAATCAGATTTTTGATTACAAATTAAATTATGTATTTAAGTATAAAGTCTTTGTCACGTCAGGTTTGAACTTAAACAATATGTAGGTATATAGCTTAGGATAATTAGTGGGTACCTTGGACTGGACTAATTATTATTCTTGAAAATATTAGTCAATAAAAACTTCGTTCTATGTTTTGAATTTAAATTCTTTGC
Organism: Pentalonia nigronervosa; assembly: GCA_014851325.1. NCBI lineage: Eukaryota > Metazoa > Arthropoda > Insecta > Hemiptera > Aphididae > Pentalonia > Pentalonia nigronervosa. The sequence continues at coordinate 22,161 of JACXSJ010001649.1, read as the reverse complement.
TTCATAATAATATAAATACTATCTACGAGTTACGACCTCGGTATACACTGGCTTTTTAAATGAAGTATTAAGCATATTTTAAGTACCCATTATGGTAATAATATATGTAGTATGTACAGTAGTTGGATGTTTAAGTGACAATGTATTATTATTTTATGTGATAAAAAGTATCCGATGTACAGATTGTTAATGTTTTTAAACCTGTTATATTTTAAGTAACAAACGAGTTTCACTTGTTAATCATTATAGTAGCGTAACTAAATATAAATTGTATAATTTTATTTATCGATACTCACCTACAGTTATTAATGTTACCTATTTTAAATAATATAACGGAAAAAAAATGTTATAAAAAAATTTATCATGTCACAAACATATGCAATAACTTGTTTATTTATATTAACGAATCGTTCATATAATCAAATACTGCGTTTATCATGTTTCACTTTTACTATACATAGTAATCAATTAAAGTTTTAATTAGCTACTGCACAAAAACATTGTCGTCGTCCAAATGACGGTGAACTATTAAATTTACATATTTTATGTTTATCAGTACATTACAGTTTTGTAGTTAAGTCTGTGTTTAGTTTGTATTAGAGTTTGTGATGCAGGTTATAGTTCTTAGGACTTGTAGAATAATAATAATGCACAGAATCCTTTACTTTATGTTCGTCTAAAACGACCCAGTCCCTCAGGCCGGTTGACGGTTAGTCCAAAAGGAATATTACCTACCCAACAGTGAATAAAACTAAAATAAAGGCAAAATGTCCATTAGTAGTTTAATATCATACTTATTACTTTATATTTTGAAACAATGTGTTTTATAAATTTAGAACAATATCAACAGCACATATCAAACAATTATTCTTATATCCAATATCTATTTTAATAAATTATTACACAGGGTGATTTACCAAATATGCTGAGCATTTTTTTCTTTTTCGATAATGTAGTTATTAGGATATTTTTTGAGTAGTAAAATTAATTTTAAGAATTTGAAAATATGGTATTTGAGTATATTTAAAAATTCAAAAAAATCAGAATTTGAATAAAAGAAAAATGGGGATGAGCGTGTTTAATATGTCATTCAGTATTGTGCTATCTAATACAATTATAATACATTGCTTTGTATGGTGAATTTATCACACAAGATCATATAATAAATAATTTCAAATATGTTTGTTAAGAAATGTATTTAATCAGATAGACATAATATAGTTTAGTGTAGTATGTGTAGTATGCATAGTAAAACTATGGAAAAGAATCACAATTCACTATCTTGTTATATTTTATTTCCAAAATTATTACCATTATATAGTTATCTACTATTTTTCTATACTAAATGTATAAAAAATATTATGTCTATATTTATATTTTTTGTTTGCTAGCAATGTGCTAACAAGCTAAAGTTGTAATTATTATATTATGTATATTTAAGGTAAATGATAGTTCTTTAAACATAAAGTATAAAAATTTATTTATCTAAAAATTATTTAATAGAAAAATGCCATTATAATGTAAAATATTCTAGAAATGTAGAACCTTAAATACATCAATACAATATGTATAAACAATTCAAAGAAAGAAATTTAAATAAATTAAAATGTTGTCTTTAGAAGAAACATATTATAGGTTCCAAACAGTTAATTATATATTTCTAAAAAGTAAAAAGGCAAATACGATTTCCACTGTTGTATACGTGTCTCGAGCGGGTTTAATTCTAGAGGAAATTGTTTTCTGGTTTTAATCCAAAAGCTATTATTGCATTCAAAAACAAATTCTGATTTAAATGTATTTTGTTAAGAACTTCAAGCATAGTATATATTTAATCTAAAAAAATATTATTTTCATTATAAATAAAAGATTTTTAACTAGCTAAGAAGTTAAATTTTATCTGATTTCCTATCTATATTAGTTATTTTATGTTACATCTTAAGCACGTTTTTAATTAGGAAAATTAGATTAAAAAATATATAAATAATTTGTAGAAAATACAATTGTTAATTTACGACATAATAATTTCGTTTAAAAATAAAATGCATATTAAATAAAAGATATTAGTGAATATCTATTTATTATGTTTTCAATTTTTTAATAAACACATGAATTATGTTTCTAGGTATTAAAAATAATTTTTTATTATAATATATCCGCTTTATTTTATTTATAACTTAATAATTTTACTTAAAATTAAGCAAGTTTTAGTAATTTTATATCAATAACAATTATTTAAAACGGTGAAGTATTATCTTTTTTTCTCTACTTCGAATAATACATAATTTGAAATTAGTTAAACATTTTAATAAATAAATTGAATAATAAACTTATTTAATTTTTCTTTATTTTACTCCGAAACTTGGAGTGCTTAAGAATACGTCTAATTTTTTTACTGTTATAATTTGGCACATGATATGTATTTTAAAAAAATAAATAAAAGAAAACATACATTTGTTAAGAACATTATACATTTGTAATTTTGAGAAGATGAAAATGCTGTAAAAATATTGGTTTTAACTGTTTCGTAGTAAATTATATTTCTGTGTTGTCATTTCATTATGTCTTGAATTGTTATTTTATAATTGTCAAATTCCAGTTATTTACTTGACGGTAAAATAAACTTTGTGATAGCTTTGACTTTAAACTATATTTAATTTAAACAAACCGTGTAAAGATTTAGTATTTTTATCGATTATTGACAAAGAAATGCAATCAATATATTAAAATACATTCAAAATACGATAATGTTAAAAATTAAAATGTTAATCATTTTAAAACTATATGAGAATTTATTTTGCTAATTTTATTAATTTGAATAACGCGATATTTACAAATTATATAATAAATAATTAAATAAGTACCAAAATATACATAATTTATGGTTAAATTATATCTGATCGCTCTAGATTAAAATACAATGCATTATAAATATACATACAATAATATCCAATAAAATAGAAATTGAAATTTAGTTTTGAAAATTATAATTGCATTTTATTAAATTATTTAAAATAAATATTTGTAAATTATAACATTAAATTAATTTGTTTATACAATAATTTAATAAATACACGTTAAATTAAAATCGAACATTCAAGAAATCAGAATATTTAATTTAATTTTTATTTTCTGCATCATAAACAATTATTTATACTAGTAATTAAATGTTGATAATTTTTTTATAAAATTGTATTTTTGCAAATATTTAAATTGTAAAAATTACTACTTTATAATTTTTTTATGATCACCATGTATGTTAAGATGACATCATGAAATTGCAACTTGTTTTTTTATATTTAATAAATTCATATGATCAGTGCGTTCTTCAGTATTGTTCCTAAGGATTGCTCTACGATTTAAGATTAATAATACGCGTGTTCTGTTTTATTTTGATTTCATTTTTCTGTTCTAACATTCAATAGCTCACAAAATAATGTTGTGTAGTTATAATACAAGCCAATGATCAAAATATTAATATTTTCTCGATCGTAAGTGACTTACGGAACTGCAAGAAATAATTTTTCAATCGCACATTAAAATATCATAACAAATAAATAGATCATCTTATTTTTCAAGAGATACAACAAAATTCAATTAAAAAAAAAATATTAAACGATTTTGGTTTTATTTGAATGTGTTTAGGTAATTATTTGATTGAATTAGATTTATTTTAATATATTATAAATGAATACTAATAATTATAATATCTAAACTAAGTCTGGTTACTAAATATTTAAATATAAAAATTACTTAGGATTCAAGTTTATTAATTTAGGTTCCACTAACAACAATATATTATTTTTTAATTTAATTATAACAATAACAAAAACAAAGCAACGTATTATACAATTTAAATATGTTTATGATTAAAAAATATAATTAATTATATTATTTATAGCTTTTACAAAATCTTTACTTAGGTTACTATAAAGTTTTTTAATTAAGAAAATACTAGGTTAAACTATAAACGAAATAATCGAACATTTTAAAGTATTTTAATATAATGCTATTTTTATTAATAGGTACCTATATATTCGTATTTAAACTGTCGTAACAACGAACTTTTTGATAAAAAGAGTTAATTGTTTTTAAATTTAAACTCAAACACGTCTTAAGTAATTACTAGTTTACGAGTTTTTTTGATTCTATTTCCTACCTATTGAATTTTTAATACAATATTAAAAGCAGCTATAACTATGATATAATATTTTCTCGAGGAAATCAAATTTTGATTAATTAATATTGTAGTTGAGTATACATTTTAAATTGTTGATGTAATGAACAAGTTTGATTATTATTTTACATGCATTTGACAATGAATTTATCAAAAGAGCATTTGCCTATAAATAATTATTTGTTAACAATGTTTTGATATCACAGACTACTTCGTATTTTAAAATAAATTGGAGTATTTTAATTTATACTAAAAAAATTATAAAGTATTCGATTACATAACACAGGAACACAACGTCAAATGAAATAATACTTAAACTACGTTAACAATGATAACATTGACTTGAAGAGAAGGCATGAAAACATACAGCAGAAAGGGCGTCGTTGTTGTGAATAAGGGATAATCGCCAGTGTTAGTATAGGACGAGAGGGCTCGGCATGGCACTTATTTGAAAACGTATTGCCAACATCAACTCGTGTTCCAATTGTTTTTATCGAATCATTAGTCCCTCGGTGTTAATCGTCGGAATCAGTAATGGGAAAATGTCGGGGTAGTTAATAACTGACGGCTGGGTGTAATATATTCAGACCTTTATCATTCCTCATTCCGCGAGTAATGATGGTTATAACCGCTAATGAGACAAAACTCGACGTGTCAACCCGAAATTATTATTCGGGTATTTGTTCTTGTTTTAACGGCGTTTTAAATAATATGTACATGTATAACGTCATGTTTTTTTGTTATTATTTCCATCCCTAACGACCCGTGTTCGCTATTATGGTTATGATTAAACGTTGTTTTTATTTTTGCTTTTGCGGAAAGTGCATTGCAAAATGCAAAATGCGTCTTTGCGTTTTTATTATTTTTATTTAGTAACCAACTTCTCGGAAAAAAAAATCTAATAATAAATCATTGTGTACTGATTATTATTTCTATTATTATGACTATGATAAATTAATTAAAAAAAAGAATAATTTAATGATAGTTGAATTGCAAAATTAGAACAAAGGTATTAAAAGCTTTAAATGCATTATTTTTAAATAATGCAATAAAATACAATTTGTACATAATATAATCAGGCATGATCTTTGATAAAAAAAAAAAAAAAATAAAGGTAAAAAAAAGACTTTGAAACATATTTAAACGATAAAATTAAACTAAGTTTATACATTTTTCTAACAATATGACATTATTTGTAGGCAAGTATAATGAATATTTTCGAACTGATAATTGTAATAATTATTGTAGGTATATACAAATAATTAAGTTATTTTCTTCACAATTTTAGATAGTAGGTACTAAACTAAACTAATTGTACAAACGTTTTACATAAATGTTTCAATAACAAAATAAGTATCTATATTAAGATATAAATAAGCTAGTAACGATTGATATTAAATTAATATTAATTGGTTATTTTTAACACGGCTGTTTTTTTTTTTTTTTAGGTACGTAAGCAACAACCAGTGAAACAAACGTTATAATAACGCAAAATGATATTTGGAGTATAAAGTTAACTTGCCGAACTAATTATTCTATGAACGGTAATTAATTTTCGAATTTCCGTATTCACCATGAAGCATTATTATACCGTATGGGACATAGGTACACCGCATTGTGCATATAGATACAATGGCATTTTAAACGACCAAATTGTTAATCTAAATAAACAACAATTACTATGATGACAATGACAATTTAATCGGAGCATTTCATTTGTCAGAAATCAATACCTATTCAATATTATTTCACACAGGAAATTGTTAACGATTTATAGGTAATAGTTTAATATACATTGGCACAATGCGAGCATATCCTACAAGTTATTTAATAATAATAAAAAGTTTCATGGACGATATTAATAATATAGCTGAAGGTCGTGGCGAATAGACATAACGATATTCAAAGAAACCTATACGTGATACCTCTTAAAATTATTTTAAAAATAGTAGTATTGAGAATATCGTGGATAAGGTGTGTGGGTATCATGCGTGCGTGCCACGATATTATAATGAGGATAATAATGCCATACGGCGAAATAAACGGTGCAGGTTTGATAGTGCCTGCGTCGTTTATAAATTGGAAACGAGTTGGACCGACCGACCGACTGACAACTATTATAGAGTGTTCTAGAAGGTGCTGATGTAGTATAATATTATTATACGTTAAATTAAACTCATAAATCATAATGCACATTATTGTGCTATGATTCCGCCGCGTGATTTAATTATATCATAATATTAATGTGTCAAGTGATATCAAAACGGTTGATAACAGTTACCTGTGCATATAGCGTGGGGGTATTGTCTTTATTCGAGTTCTGTGTTCAGGTACATACACATGTGATGTAATTAGTGGCCTGATTTGCACGGCGCAGCAGTCGGGGCGGCCGTGTATCCTCCTCGAGACGTCCGGTCCATTTTTACACCCCCTTCGGTCATCCCCCTCACCGCGACTGCGCGCGAGACCATAATCACCACCGTCGCCACCGCCATTTATCCAACAGACCTTGAGAATGTATGTGTGCGGTGCGTGTGCGTGCGTCGGTTTATAGTGAGCATAATATGGTATGTATATCCGCGTAGACGTGGCAATTAATAATAAATTAACTCGGCTAATGACGCACCGGAATTTTACTCCCCGATGGAGAATTTTTGTTGGTCTGGGAGGAGTGTAAAAGAAGGAGTACGATGTGGCGCGTTTATATAATATAATATGTTATATATTTTACTCGTACGAATATCGCTCGGCGGCGACGACGACAACGACGACTGGTGCGTAATTTGTCAAAACCGTCACACAAAAAGCCGCGTACATTTATAAACCTGCACGCTGCACCAGAGGCAGCAATAAATACCTCCTATGCCGAGACTATTATTATAATAAACGCATATGCATAATATATGATCATAGTAGTATAATAGTTGTATACGCGCGACGAGATGTAGCTTCGAGGCCCCCCCTCCCCTCCCACCCGCGAGACGATCGACAATCAACCAGGTATACGAGCGTGGAGATCCGAGAGCATACCGCAGCTACCACGCGAGCGCTATTATCCGGCAAGATCCGGCGACAAGTGTCGACGACGTACGATTTCCGGGCTTAGCACGCGATCGCATGAACAGACATGTACCTACCTAACGTAGATGTAATAATAAATAATAATGTACGATACACGACCGTGGTAATAATATAATATAGCGACAGCGACGAGTCTCCGCGACGTAGCCCAGAATTCTAATTGGATTTCGACGACGACGTTCGCAGGGCTTGAAATCCAAATGAACGTTTTCGAATTTTTTTTATTTTTACACGGAATATACAATCCGTATCGATTTGATACAATAAGAATAATATGAGGTGAAAGTAATAGTGGCATGATTTATAGTTTTTGAAAAAAGAAGACACTCAATGATAACACTTTCCTAATTTCGAATTTGATTTCAATTTTGTTTATCGATTTTAGTGTTTTTTTAGTATACATTTAAAATAATATATTGATTTTATGGTTTTTTATATCGATGCATTTGTTTTCTGATTTTAAAAATAATTAAAATTTTTTTTCGGTTTAAAATATCACTTTTTTATTTTTAATATTTTGATTTTGATTTCTACCTACGAGTTTTTTTCATGGGTACGCACAGAATCGTCGTTCCATACGCGTCATTAGGCGTGGTTTTGAAACGGGCTTAAGAAACATATTTAGTTATTAATTATGAGTTTTGACCTACTGATGAACAATATTATAGACTTGTGAATTTTGAATTTTAATTTCCTTTTTTTTTTTTTTTTGAAATTTAAATCGATTTGTATACACATAATAATTATAAGACGATTACTATTTTAGTTATTTAGATTTTTTTGAGGATTTTAATAGTTTTTATGTCGTTATTTAAAATCGATTTTGATTTCTATTTTAAGCCCTGCTTACACGGTTTCACTTTATACGATACGTCGTGTATACTTTATGTATCTACGTACGTTAATTTATGTGTATAAATGTTGTGATATTCATATGCATATAATATATTGTCGTTATTAAATGGCGGTGTGCTAATCGTTGTTTATGCACGTTCTATACCTACGTCGTATACCTACGTTCCTTCATAGGTAGATAGTGTAATTTTATGGAGCATCACACTTTAGGTATAAATGTATAATATATTATTTTGGCTTACATGTGAGCACTAATTGTAGATGTGTATGATGAAGTGATATAACCTTGGTATAAGTACTACAAACACATACCGATTTTGGTTATATGATTGCCGCCAACAATATTTCGTGTTATTACGATATTATGACATTTTTCATACAACGTATATTTTTGACGAATCGACATTTTGGCGAACAGCTTTCGATTTCACATTAAGTTTATTCAACGCCGGTCATTTTCACTCAATTACATAAACGACTACAGATTGTGCAATATTTATATTTTAGTTCCTCGATTTAATTTACTTCACATAATTTTATGAAGCTTATTTAGCAAAATCGATTATAGAATGAAAAAAAAAAATATTGTTACACACTCGCGGATTTCATTAAAACCTAAACAATAATTATGTTATCGTATAATAGTAATTGCGGTATTGCGGCAGTGGCGGCGTGAATAGCTATTTTATTAAGCGACCACCTTACGTAAAAGTGGGGCTGGGTATCATAATGACACTCGTTTATAATTTGCGAATAATGTATGTACTTTTATGGATTTGGTTTGGTGTGGGTATCAGCCATCTAAATAACACTGGTACATTTGGTGGATGGGTACTTATTTAAAACAGTTGCTTCGCAGGAAAAAAAAATGTTCACACCGCCACGACTGGCGTCAGGCTAACTACATATTATTACAGCTGCATCCGAATCGCGTGCAAAAACTCAAAATGTGGTCGAATTGCGTGCGAACTTTTTTCTAGTCTAGAAATCCGTACCTCCTAAAACAACAAGTGAGTTGGCAAATTACTGAACCGTCAATCTAGGAATTGTGTAGTTGCGGTACCGCCACATTAAATTAGGAAGTCGAAATACAGCATATTATTCAGATGTGCCTAACATCGTCACTGAGCTTCTCGTTCACCTTCACACCATACTATTGAACAATAAATTATGATTATAGTTAGAAGTTGTTATGACCATGTCACCATTGAACTTGTGTTCTTCTGTTTGAATGCATTATTATTTAAGTTTCAACCGTGAACCAAAATCATTTCAACTAAAAATTCTTTCGTTATCCTGCGCAGTTCGTTGATGGTGCAACAGTATGATATTATATATAAGACATAATATATTCAAATATATGCGCCATTGAAGTATTTTATACAAAAGTGGTGTGAATTGTTTGTTAAGTAATATAGTTTATGCATATTTTGACATAACTTTTATTATGTGTTTTATTACTTATTTAACATGTATCATAGTAAAAAATAAGGGAATGTAAAGTCTAATATTAAAAGCGGTTTGAAACTAAATTTAAATCGTATTATATTTCATATTTAATATTTATCGTAATTTTTTTTTGTAAGTAAAGGTACAATAAATAAATAATAAATTAGTATATTTAAATATAGATTTATATTTACTTAATTTTAGTTTAAGGCATTTTAATAAAAATGTCACAAGTTATATTATAAGATTTGTGTTGCATGTAATTAGAAAAAGTCATGTCATTTGCACAATATTATATTGTAAAGAATAAAACAGTTACAACAATAAAATACTTAAATTCACATGTTCATTTAAGATTAAGACGATTATTAAGATTTATTAAGATGATTAGAAGAAAAAATCTAGTGTTTTATGAAATGCCGAGTTCGCTGATTTTAAAATTCAAATGAGGTTAGGGTAGTAAAATCGTACGTTGCCCAAATTACACGATTACTAAATAATTTTTTTTTCATGCAGTGGTTGGAGGCTTTTATCACTATTATTTTAATTATATTTTAGAACCTATCCAATGTCATAATATACGAAGAAACATAAAATAATTGTAAAATGTATTAGTTATTTATTATTTTATTGTTGAATTCAAATTGGATTTCTAATAGTTAGAGACTTTTTGATAATTAGATGTAAAATGAACTAACATTTAAAATGTAAACAATTTTTATTGATTATGAAGAACAAAATTCACTCATTATAAAAATAATGAAAAGCTTTTGTAATTATAATGGGTAAATTTTTTTCATATATGACGGCATGACATATTTTGTTTTTTCATAAAATATAAATAGGCATATTATGTTGTTTACAAAATGTTGCTTTCATAAAATGTATTAATTATTCATTAAATTTTTATTTTTAAAAATATTTTAATCCTAAATTTTATTTATTTTTACTGCATAGATTTACAGCGATATTAAAACCTAGCATGCATTTCCAAGCTTTATAATTAACGCAGTAAAAAAAGTGTATAAAAAAATACAAAATTCATAACCTCGTTTAGAAGTGTTTATAAGTACCTAGGCAACTACCTACCTAGTACCATTTTTAGTATGATTTTAAAATTAATATGAAAGTTAAAAGGTAAATCTTAAACTGGAATAGGCACTAAAAGTAAAATAAGAAAATACATTAATAATACAATATAATATTGTACTTTTGAACGTGCAGTATCATGAGTGAAAAAGTTTTAAACTCGGGAAAGCAATAGAGATTTTTCTATACGAAGATTAAATTATCACCAACTTTCATAAATATATATATATACATGAACATTGTACATAAATAATATACTGGGAGATTCATTAAAAGACTATAAGCACTAATTACCTCAAAAAGTAGGTGAATATAAACGTTATCAAAAAATTACGTTTTTTAAAACTGCAGATTTTGTAAAATAATACGTTTTTATATTTTTTAAGATAACAAGTGCTTACTGTCAAAAAAACCTTTATATGTATCATATTCAATAATATTTGCTACAATAGTATTTCATTTGAAAACCGTAAATATATATATATATATATATAATATAATAATGTTGTGATAATAGTATTAATATTTAAGATACCAGTTGACAAAACTAGATAATAAAGTAAGAATAAGCATTTATATTATAATTATACATTGAATTTAAAATAAATATGTTATGTTGTCAATTTTATATAACTTACAGGCATATTACAAATAATAAAAACAAATATTATAATGATAAAATATAATATAAAAATGTATAATTTTTTAATCATCTTCTTGAGTCAATTTTGATTATATATATATATCTAAATTGATATTTCAAATGTTAAAAATCAAATATTTTTATTATAAAAATACTTCCACATATTAAAATTAATAGAAAACGAGTGGTAAAATTTAACAAATATCTATGAACTTAAAAAGAATTAAAAAGAACAGATATTTGCTTAAAACTAATATTCTGGATTGAGTTGTTTAAAAGCGTTGACATTTTGATATTCAAAGATTTCTCCGGAACGTGGGAAATAGTCACCGAGTGATTTTGAACATTTCTTTGGTTCACTTGAATAATTCCCTAGGGCCATGTCGGAAGGGTGACAATATTTTCATTCAAAATTGTAAGGAGATTTAAAGCAAGAAAACAAAAAAAAAAATAAATAATAATAATAATAATAATAAGATGAAAAAAAGAGAGCTGTGAAAACAAAAAAGTTGGCCAGCACCACTGAATTCACTTAAGATGCACTGTCACGCGCAACAGGATTTCAATTTCCCGTCATCCCCACCTATGAGCCCGCAGTGGGATAGATCATGAAAAAAGGGTAAATGACTATAAGAGTGTGGCGGCTGGTGGATGAACGAACGGCCATAGGGGTTTGGCAAGGCATTTTCAAGCAATGTTTTCTCTCCGGTGTGTCGAAAACTTAAAGCCGTTTCACAACGGAAACTTTATTAAAACTTTAAACGAGACAAGATGCCGGGTTTGGCATATTGCTTTAACTTACTAGTTAAATACCCCATATGCGTACAGAGTTTTTGCCATCATTTAAACTTAAAGTATCATTAGTCTATTGGACAAGGTAAAATAATAAAACAACAAAACGGCTACAATTTTATAACTAATATCTAACCTATTCAAACATTTATAATTGTAGAAACATATATATATATATTTAGTTTAAGTGAGTAAAATCATACAATGCTATTTAACAAGACCGCCAATCAATTTTATAATTTTGTTATATTATATAGATTAATCATTTTTCAAAATTAATTTTATAATATAATCTGTTTTATTAAAATATATTTTGTAAAAATTAAAAGGCACAGAAATATCGCAATAAAACCATTTTTATTAGTATTAACACGATGTAAACCGATAATAAGACCCAACTAGATGGGTATATAAAATTACTAGTAATAATAAATTGAAAAATAAAATAATATTTCTCTGAAATATAGCATAATAATATTATAATTTTTTAAGTATGAAACGATTTAAATTTTACAAGTATCAAGTATTACCTACAATTTTTAATATATATATATATATATTACATGCAATTTAGGTAATGAATCATTTTCATTTTTTTTATACAATTCAACAGTTTTTAGTAGCCGGTTACAATAACGTGCTGTGTACTAATGACGTCAATTGTCGTATTTCAATCACGGTACGAATAGCATTACTCCCAGGAACTGGCAGCAGGTTGAATATGGATTAAATTCAGAGCACTCATGCAAACAATAATTCCCTTTGGGATAAAATAAAACTTGGAATGATTGACCTTCCCTGCTCGATAACGACCGAAAAAATGTAACATTCTATTGGTTGTCGATTGACAGTAGGTATATACCGCATTAAAATACACATCAGTGGTTAGGTTAATCGTGAACAAGAGAGCTTCATTTTACCAACGGACTTTTAAATTATAGACACAGAGTGCAAACTGACCAGGCACATTGGGTCGGCTCTATATTATTATCTGTGTCACAAATAATTTGACGATATAGATAAATAATACATATTTTAGTTTTAAATAAGTATACCGAACATTAGTTATAAACCACGACTTCAACATTGAGCCAATACGATAAGGTAATGGCTGAGCCATATTACAGTTTATAATAGTATTACATATAGTAAGTAAGTAGATGGGTATTATAAATTAATCGTTATCTGTGATAAATGATAAAATGGTATCTAATCTGATGGATTGCACTTTAGATTTAATTTAAAAAAATGCCTGTTTAAAATATGTTTATTGACAGCCGTTTGCAATCCGTATATTTAAGTTTATAAGTAAATACAAATAAATAATGTCATGGTTGAAGAATCATACAGTTTATAATATTGTATTTAATTAATTAATCGAGTATACCTACATCCACCATTCATGTATTAATATTAATCTGCGATGGATGATAACAGTAATGTGATGTAGGTAATACCCGAAAAATATATGCACCAGTGGCCTAACCAGTGTGGACTTTAGATTTAATGGAAAATAACCCCTATACTATTATAATACTTATTAACCAAAATTTATAATCTGTGTAAATAGATTTAAATATGTTTATTAGTAATTAGTATAAACTATAGTATTAACTATTATTTATTTATTTCTTATAAAAAAGGCGAATAAAATATGTAAATACAAGTTTTATTTTATTTGTAAACCTGGTATTATTTTATTTTATTTGTAAACCTGATATTATTTTATTTTATAGTGATTTAGGTAAATCAACAACATATATTTTGGGAACATGGTTTAATTATTATTTTAATCACAAGAAAGTATTCAGTATAATTTCAGAGGTTCTATAAGATGTACTATATTAAATTTTGTATACTATCCAAATAGTAGATATTCAAAGAAAAAATTATCTTTGTAAAATCAATAAGCCGGTATAAAATGGGCTTGAGCCGTTTATTGTTGAAAAATACTGAATACCTATCATACCTTTCAGTTCACTCATGTATTTATTAATTTATTTGTGCTATAATTACATTTAAGTCGTAGTTTTCTGTAAGGATGACAAAAATAATATATTGTCCAACGTATTTTCAACGTGGACTAGTGTTTAATTTTTATTCAATCGCATTAGAACTACGACGCGATAATGATAATGTTATAATTCGATCACAATAATATAATACCTGTTGTGAACCTTTTCGTAAAAGCTTAGTGTACGAGACGAATATAAAAGTAAAAAAAAAAAAAGTTAAAATGAAATACTTACTTCACCATTTGGGCGTAACAGGACGATGGCTCGGAGTTGTTTGTCGACGAAGTCAGTGTGCTGGTCGAGTGGAAACGAGCTCGTTCCATTTTCATTCTTTCCATTTCTCGCTTTTTTGTCTCGGAAAATTGTGTGGCTATTACCACCAAACATAGGTTTATCATGAAAAACGATCCGATCTAAAAAAAAAACTCAGTATGAATAAATCTTTTTTTTATGTAATATAACTTATAATATACTATTTTAAAGAAACAATCATTTCAATGCAGAAATTATTATTTGGATATGTTTATATATATATATATTAAGTTAGTATATATACTCAGTTAGTACATAATATATATTCACGTGAATATTTAAGAGATTGCCGAAGTAATGTCTCTTGCTGGTGGTCGTTTCGTTGTAATTCAACGATTGTGAAAACACGACGACAGTTTGCATTATTAAAGCTGCTGAAGCTTTTGGGTTCGTTATAAATATTTTATAAGCTTACTTATTTCCACATATCTATTAGCAGTACAAACTATAAGTATCATGTTTCGAGTTATTGTATATAACGCAACGTATAATTTATTATTCTATTTCAACAAGTTTTTGGCAAATTACATGTTATATATTATACTTTTAGTTTTTATAGTAGACGTTGGAAATGTGCAGATAGCCCTAATATACATTGTATAACAATAATAACATAGTATTTTTTGAAAAATTAGAAATGTTTTATTGGTATACCCTTAAAACTCCCATGGGTATAATAATTTATTAAAATAAAAACGATTGATTTAAATAAATTTATCAATAAAATGTATTTCATTAGATACATTATGTATTATTAAAAAAGACAAATTTTTTCCTGTTTTAATAGATGAATTGTGGTTTTATATCCATATATTATTGATGATATTTGTTTGATGTATTGTCATAACTGTTAACTAGTCACTATGCCTATTACAATTTTAGAACTTAAGAAATATATTAAAAAAACCGTATTTCAATTTCTATATATTATAAATTAACCATAATGCTCAAGCAAATAGTTAATTTAAAACAAGACAACTTGAAAACTGAATCTTAAATGTTTTTAAGAAAGGCACTAACCAAAAAATATTATGAAGTCTAATGGTTGTCGATTTTATTTGTTAAATATTTCTAGAGCAAGTAAAAAAAAAGTTGATTTCAGTCAGTATCTTGTTGCTTACTTACATCAATGGTTTACATTACACAAAGTATGAAATATGATATATTACTATCTATCTGTTTATTAATACATTAATTGTGTTTTACAAGGATCAATTAATTTGTTCAAATATTTCCATTTCAAGCACAATTTAAACGTCTGTTTAAGGATTCAGAAGTTTCTTTTATTAGTAAATTAAAAAAAAAATTCAATATACTTTTTATGAAGTCTGTCTAGTAGTATGAAACTTCTCAATCCTGAATGACGAATATTTCCATCAAGTATTTAAATGCATGGGTATATGAACTGACGAACAAACTTTTGAAGTTTGAATCGTTCTTTTTATCCATATATTTTTGATCTATAGTTAAGCATGAATGAAACATTCTGATTATAATTTATAATAAACTTATTTTTTGTTCATTTTTTTTTATTTGATAAGTTTTTGTGGCTTTTATACTAGTTTTAAAGCATTGACAATTTAATTAAAAATCTTATACTATGTTTAATAAGTTAATTTTATGTATTTTTAAATGTTTTTTATCAAATTATAATATAATTTAAAATAAAATATAATAACAATTTGTTATATTTAATAAAATAGATTGACATATTTTGTCATATTTATGAAACTAAAACATTTTTCACAGGTTATTTTAAATTGAAAAGGGTGCGTACACTTAGGACGTATACAAATCCAGTCATGTGAATTTCTATGAAAATATGTCAAAACAATACATTCAAGAAACATGAAATTATTATTGTTTAAAAATATTTGTTTTTACATTCAGCAACCATACCATTTATTTAAATCACTCAAAGTCAATCAATTTACTTTTTTAATACATATTTTACTAAAATAATATAAAAACGATTTAAGGATAGCTAAAGAAAAAGTAATTGACGCACTGCCTACTGGCCAAATTTTTATTAAAACAATACTATATGACAATAATACTAGTTATACAATATAATTATGTTATTATTTATACTTAACAGATTACGTTTGATGTATACTCATTTATATTTATTAACGTGTGAACTTTGATATCCATGTTATTCATATTATTTATGGTACCTAATTAGTATGTATAATTGATATTTTAGTAATAAAGCTGTCCAGCACTGGACATGCGAAGAAGACCAAAATGATTAACTGTAATTGTTGTCTTATCGACTTAATACCTTAACAAAATTGTTTATATCCAGTCGAATTAAGTATTTAGATAAATAGTGATTAAATGTTTTAAAAAAAATATATTTTATAAATAAATTTGTTTTGTTTTTTAATGTGTATGGGATGACCATTATTTCAATTCACTTCATTTCATTAACGTTTTTTAAAAATTTTTTTGTACATAATTTTAAGTTATCAAAAAACAACATTTTTCTAAAAAAATATATTTTTACTATTTTTTGTCTTTATAATTTTTAGTTTTTTTTATGACATGCATTTTTAAATTCATATTCCAAAGCAAAATATTATTTAAATTTTGCAGTTTTTAAAAAATAAATTTTAGACAGGTAATTTATTAGTTTTAGCTGTGTTAAGTAATTAAAATTTAGATGAACGGAGTTTAGTGGGACACCATTTTTTGGGGTACTCTTGTACTACTCCACTCCGCTCATCTAAACATTGAATACTCGGAAGTTGTAGGAGTTGCATATTTTTCTGTAGAGTTATTGATGGATCTAAATTAATTGGATATGGTTATAGCTAATAATTTCTTATTGTAATACTAATCGATTTTATTATCATTAATGAAGTTGAATGTTTTTTTATTGCATTGTATCCTTAGGTTATAACTATTTAATTTACTGTTTATTTAGACTTAGTCCAATGTTTAACATCATTATTTCATTATCATGTACATTATTCTTATTGTTTATATTTGAATAAAACAAATATTCACACTAGTATTCACAATACTATTTTGTAAATGATCAAATTTATCCAATTTAATTTTGATTTATTTTATTTTAAATAATAAAATTGAAATAGCAATATTTTTGATTGATAATTCAAATAAATTAATAATATTTTCTAAATAATGTAAAACTATTTTATTTTTAGTATGAATTTGATATTGAATTAAAACAAATCAAATAATATAAAATCAAAAAAATATAAATAATATAATAATGCTATTTTATAAAAACACTTCGTAAGTAGAGGTACTAGTTGCATTGCTCAGAAAAGTGTCACAAACATATCGACTACCCAACGATTCATTAGTAATTGAAAAAGGCCAAAAAGTAATAACTCCAATTTATCCATAATATTACGATTGTAAGTATTACACGAACCCTGAAAAGTTTATTCCTGAAAGACTTTCGGTAGAAGAAAAAGCTAAACGACTAAGTGGTATTTATTTTCTATTTGGTGATGGACCTCAATTATATATAGATATATCTTGAAATTAATCATTTAAATGTTATCATTTAATTTTTTAAATTTCTAGGAAAACGTTTTGCAGAGATGAAAATGAAATTGGCTTTTGTTGAAATGTTAACCAAATTTGAAGTATTTCCATGTTAAAAAACAAAAATCCTTTTCGAATATTATAATAATGTTTTAACATTGATGACAAAACATGGAATTTGGTTAAAAATTCAAAAAAATACTCAACTTTAATTAAGGATTATTTTAAAAGTTATGGGTAAAATAAAAAAAAATGATTAATAGATTATAATCTGAGAATAATTATAAAGTATTTTGTTTCATGTATATTTATATAATTTCAACAATTATATAACAATTTTCTGTGATTTTATAAGTTTAACATTTTTAATACTTTTTAATAATACGTTAGATATTAATAGGGCTCGGATTTTAAAGCATATATTTCTTTTTTTCTATATGAGATAAAAATGTAATTTTCATATATTAATTCGTTTCGTGTCATTCTGATTCCAAATAAATCAATTTTTGTTCATTTTTTCGGCTTTTTTTTCAATGTAAATTCTTTTTTTGCAATTATTCCTGTTTTAGCATTTTATTATGTTTATTATGCAATAATAATAAAAAAACACATTGGATGTCGTTGTTATAAATGTTATATTTTATCAGTGAAACCAATAAATGATTTTACAAATGTTTTATAGATGCTTATTTTGAAATAATCTACTAACATAAGCATATGCTAATAACGTTTACTATTGCATACATAAAACATTTTAAACTTCATTTTGTGATTGTAATTTTTCACGTAAAATGTCTAAAATGAAAACATTAAAACAATTTTATTTTATTTTATTTTATAAAAAATTTAAGTTAATAAACCAAAAGGTCATTTTAAGACTTTTTTATAAATCAATATGTTTCTTATTTGTTTTTTTCAAGCAGTTGTAAGAATTTTTTTTTTTTTTTGTTATTTATTGTGATTTAAAATCCATGCCATAGTGGCAATAGATTTACATCTTTGGTAATTTGGTTTAATATTTGTCTTTTTAATTTCAAATGTTTATGAAGTAAAGATTGTATATGTTGTTTATGCTATATATGTGTTTTATTTTGTATATAAACAACATTAATAATTTTATGCAAATTATTATTGAAAACTAAATTTAGTATTAGTACATATCTATTCTGTAGAATTAATTTTCTCAGTAGATTACTTTTGCAAAAAGTGTAACAAAATTCTCTATTCTAGTAGTTTTAAATATTTAACAAATTTTAAACTAAAATTTCTTTTCAAATACATTAGTTCATAAATGTATCTATTTATTTTTTTTAATAAGACGCCATTCAAATTTAAATTATAGAATAAAATGAACAAATAAATACATTGAAAAATTTATAAGTTATAAATAATATTTAAAATACTAGTATTTATAATCAATGCTAATACTCTACTCGTCCAAAATTTGGTTTTAAAATATTATTGAAGTATGTTGTCATTAAAAAAAATTAATTAAAAACTATATGGTAAAAAATAATGAATGGTTCATTTTTTTTTTTAGAAAAGTGTTTCTTAATGTTTAAAAATTATATAAATAAAATACTTATAAAAATATGATTGATTTTTGAAATAATGAGTGTCTTACATTAAGTGGATCATTCGGTAAATGCAAGTATCAGAAAAAATATTGGTTCAAATAATTGAATAAAGTTGAAACCTGATTTTATGATTGACATTATTTTCAACTGTAGTAATATTTATTTTTTGCACTGAAATATAATATTCGGCCATCTTGAACTTTTTTTTAATCAAGGGCCGATTCGTACTCGCTTTTATTGTCTATAATATTTTACAATATGAAATTCAAAACCATAAAAATCAGTATTTACGATGGATGTATTTTAATAAAATAAAGGTGTACGCTATTTACAGTTTTAGTTAAGTCATTTTAGATACCTATGTATAATATTTAGATTTTCAATTACTTTAAGAAACATACAATTATATAATTTTTTTTTGTATTTTAATATTTTGCTATTATTTACAAATGTTATGTAATTAAGAAGGTAATTATAGTATATACAAATAAGTATAGGGTTTAGACTTTATCATAACACGTACAATGTACATAATAAGTATTATATGTATTTTATTTGTAATTTATTATTTATCTGAAAATTAGATTTTTTATGAATATAAATTACTGTAATAGTTTCTCCACAATAATTGCACAATACAAATCTAAAGAAATACAATATACACAGTTTCAGAAAATAATATATTGATGAAGAAATGAATTAAACAAATTGTTATTGATAAATTGCTTTTTGAGTCGTCTTATTATATAAATTATGAAGTATGATATATTATGTGCCATTTTAAATAAATATTCTATAAATCTTTAAGAATAACATTTCAGATAACACTTATCATGGAATGATTTAAGTCTACATAAATGATTAATTTGAATATTATATTACTTTTTAAATACTGAGAAAATATAACAATAACTAAGTAGTCGTCAATAGTCATGTTATTATATTATTATCTAACTATTATAATAAATTTATAAATTTATGTCAATATATGTATATATATATATTTTTGTTATTAATATAAATTTAAAGTTAATTTATTACTTACAAGATGAAATCACTTTTATATTTGTTTTGATTAACTTTGCATTTTAATAAATAGTTATTTTGTCATATTGTTAACAACTTTTGACTAGACGATAGAAAAATTGTTATAGAATTAAAAAAAAAGTACTATCGAATAAAAGTAAATAAAATAAAACAGAGATATTTCATACACTTTATTTTTAACCAACTGTGACGCAATATTTTTTCTAAAAAATTTATAATAATTAATGTTTGACATTGTACTGCGAGTAAAATTGATAAAAACTATACATTTTAATGAACTTAGATGGATGTTTTAACTTAGTACAAATCTGAGTGAAACGAATTAATCATTCACATTTGAATTCAACCGGTTATTTTTTGAAATTTTACGTACAATAATTTAAATGCAAAAATATTCATAATTTTAATGATATTTCAAAAATAATGAAGTTATTAAGTAATATTTAAAAAATATTGTTGAATACCTATTAAAGATTTAAACGAAATCATTTATGTATTTTGGATATTTCTTTATTGAAATTCAGTGTTTACATTGTGATACAAATTTTAAAATACAATAGATAAGTGATATATCGAAATATATGGTCATATTTTATTTAGAAAGTATTCTCATAATAAATTTATTTTATAGTGAACTTTATTATTACAATTTCAGTCGATTTTTTGTCCAGCTATCAATAAGTATTTATTTGCCTAGGTGGGCATTCAAGTTCTGTATATTATATTATAGTTAGCAAATACACATTTTGTTTGATTACCTATAAAATGATTCTAAACTATCCAAAGTTTTGTAACTCTTAGAAAATTATATCCAAAACTCAATATTTATAAAGTTCATACGGTTTACTAAACTGTAGTCTATGTTTCCGCTTCAGTTACAGCTAACCAAGCACCATGTGATATCACTGACATCATGGTGTATTATATATTATGTAAATCGTATATTATTCAACCTCCAGTAATGGATCAAAGTTATGTATATTTATTTCTGATTTAGATTCCAAGTGTTCGCCTATTCTTGTACTTTTACAAGAATTCGTATTGTTAATTAAGGTACAAGAATAAATAATTTTTTGAAACATGAACCAATTGACATATGAGAGGCAGACGCTTGAGTGTGTTTAAATAAAATCGTAGGTTACGTGATTTCAATGACTAGCCTAGTAAGGAGGAGGATCCATTTTCCTCTAATGTTCAGTTTTTGCAAAAAAAAAAAGAAATGTATTTTCCATCGGTTTTATCGGTTGACTTATCTTTTTATATTCCTTCACATATTTTTTTGGACTAAAATCGTGTATATTTTCATCTAAATATTAAAATCATATTTAATTTTTTTAAATATCAAAATGATTAATATTATTTGAATTACGTATGAAACGAATAATTCTTTAAATAAACAACTGGATAAGAATAAACAACAATCCTAATATTAAAAATGTATAGACAATCAAAAAAATTACAATAATTTGTATATTTTATTTTAGTTTTAAGTTATTATAGTTCTAAATTATTATAAAAAAATAATATTTAAATACAATAGTTTTTAATTTCAATTTATTACATATTTGATGGTTACCTTTAGATAAAAATGTATTGATTTTTTTT
>JACXSJ010001648.1:23587-70881 GCA_014851325.1 Pentalonia nigronervosa | reverse complement strand
AACAATAATACCTACTGGCTACTTATGTTTAAAATATACTCAGTGGTTAAAGTGAAGGAAGACGGAGTCCCCCTTCTTATTTACGGTAAGATTATTTTTCCCCTTTAATTTACGTCGCCAAAGTCCAGGGGGACGTTTAACAAGAAATTTATGTTGGTTGTTAATTTTAGTAATTTATTAAATGGATTACCCACACACACACATCGATTAATCACCTATTTTAAACGTATTTTATTTCGCACGAATAATCTCTAGGTTTCTGAAAATAGGAATACGTGCGATAAGCAATTATCAAATAATAAATTACAGTGTAGTAGTGTGTAATCCATGACAAAATAGATGACTAATTAGATCTATTTGGTCATGAACATACCTAAATATTTAGTCGTGGTGTAATAACATTCACGCTGTATCTAATTATAGATACCCAATCGCTCGTGTAGATAGCCTGATAACACGTACACGAGACCACGGGCTGTACTTAGAAATATACGAACGCCAACATATCGGTCACAGAGACACACTACAAACAATATAACAATAACAAAACACATAATTCATTACACTATTGATATTTAATGCTCCAATGTGATATTGAAAATGGCCGTGATAAACAATAGTACCTAATGACTAATAAATAATATTATTTAATAAAACATGGAACAGACCATTAGTGTTTTGGAATCTATGGCTAAAGAAAATTGTGAAAAAATCAAAGAAGTAAATTCTGTTTGTGACAAAAAGAACTTAAAGGCATTATATTAGAACATACAACATTCTGTGGTAAAAATTGAAATTGACCAATTTTTTAGAAGTTTGTCTGATAATCTAAAACAAAAATTTTTCACCACACAACCGTCTGATGTTTTAGTTTTAGATAAAGTTGATCCTTATAAAAATTTATTTAATAATTTATTGATAGATCTAACCATGCTTTCTCCAGATAATTGGCCTGATAACTGTAATGTATAGTTTGTAACATAAATGTAAGCAGTTTGTCTAAAATATTTCAAATTTATCAAAAAGCCAGGGTACAAGGATTTCGTGAATGCAAAGTGTCCTTCAGTAAATACAGACATTGAATCATTAATGACTACCATAAAGATTTTGACTATTTCTTCTACAGAATGTGTACAGTCCTTTAGTTCAATGAATGAAATTGTTTCTTCAAAAAGAAGTGTATTGACTAGTGATCATATATCATCATTGGCTTTCATTAATTGAACTGGGCCGCCAATTGATAAATTCAATCCTAACATCTATATTAAAACTTGGATATTATCAGGGAAAAGAAGTGCAGATGAACAATGTTGTACAAAAAGAAAAAAGAAAGATGAAGAGGCATCTTATACATCTCTCTATGGTTATGTTTAAATAAATAGTTACTTATACTGGTTATACAATATACTTGTATTTATACATAATATTTATATACCTTAAGATATGTGATAATTATAATTTATAATTTAAATAAATTATTGAACTGATAGAATATGAATAGTGATATTTATTATAAATTATTTTTTATTTGTTTTTTTAATGAAATATTTAAAACTAAAATGTAAATACATTTTTTTAACATTTCAGGCAATGAATTGCAATTTATTTTTTACTTAGCAGGCATTATATGTTTAAAATCATTTTTCTTAAGAGAAAATTTGATTTTACATACTATTAACATAAACTTTTTGTGAAAGAAACAAATTATAAAGGTTTATACCAAGTAGGTTTCTTAAAAAAGTTTGTTTAGATATAGACTTTGGAAGAACTCTGGAACGCTCTTCAATTTTTGGTGACTTTAGTCCCCCTTCAATATTTTTCCCACTTTAACCACTAGGTATACTCAATATTCAATAAACAATAATTAATATCATTAACATATTTAATTACTAATTATATTACACTAATACACACAAAACTATATTAGATGTCTTTAACCTATTCGCGTAAGATAACAATATTGTATCTAACATTTAAAATATAATTTGTAACTATGGTGGTTGTGGGAACTATAGTAGGTGTCTTTGTTTAAATAAAATATTAAAATAAATTGTTTATATTATAAATAAAATATGCCTTGCATTAAGCGATTATTTTTATTTTATTTTTTTTAAATGTAGGCACATAACTATAAAATAACAACTGTAATAAAAAGTAATTAATATAGAAATGAGGAAGGTTGTAGTTTGAGAGTTGAAAAGGCCAAAGTGTCTCACTAAGTGTCTGCGTCAAGGGACTCAATGGATCTTTAATCCGGACTTGACCCCTATCCTCCGCCATCTGTCGAAAATACTTTGACCGACTGCAACATCTATCCATAATAATATACTCACTCGACAATGCGTTTCATGCACGTCGTCGTACTGGAAGACGTACGCAGTGGCCAAGCATGTCAACAAGGTGATTAGGGGCAAAGACACTCCGACGAAAGCCAGTTTGCGTATGCTCAGGTTGAAGAACAACAACATATGCTCAAGCGGGTCGTCCTCCGGTTCGTTAGCGGACTTGACGACGGCAGCAGTCTTGGCGGCCATGTCTTGCGGACGTGTGTGCACCACCTACACGGAACTGTGGGGCCGTGATCGAGCACAACACCTGTCGACAGGAACACACGCGTTACACAAACTATAACAATGATGATGACGACGTTGGACAAACAGAATCGCGTTACTTTTTCAATGTCCGCCCAGGTATTAAACGGCGTCGGACAGCCGGTGTCACGCACCGCCGACGAGTCGAGAGTGTCGCGACGTGGTCATCGCACGGTCGTCACCGCCATGTGTGTTGCCGCGACGGGCACGATAGTCATTTGCTATATTACAATATATTATTATTGTGACGTCCACCGACGACGACGACGACGACGACGACGGCGGCGGCAGCGGCGACCACGTAAAGGCGACGACTGTGCGACCAATCGTTCGCTAGTCGCTACGATGACACCAATCGGGTCAAAAGCGAAAGACTTTTGCGCTTGACAGCTTTGCGCGTTTTATCGCGTACCATCGATTTATGTATTATATTATTTTATGAAGGCGGTCGGCGGCGTGTGCGCTCGCGCGCGAAATGTGACAAGAGTGCGAGAGAGAAACGGTGACAGTGCGACGGCGCGAATCGTTGGTGGACGAGCGCGCGCGCGCAGGAATGACGGAAACAGTGCAAAAAGTTAAAGTGCGCGCGCGCTAACACCGCTGACGAGCGAACGTTTCGCCGTCGTACACGTTTTTAGCACACAGGTCGGCGGCGGCCACGTATTTTTAGCCTTCACCGCGCATATCAATTATTATTGTCGCGTTTCCCGCCGTACGTGGGGCGTGTATCCACGACACGCGTATGATACGTGGGCACAGGGACAGTGGTAGGTAAATGTATAAGTATCGTGTAGAAGTGTACTATATAGTGTATTGTACTACTTGTACTACAATATATATATATATATATATATATATATATATATATATATATATATATATTATAATGTACCTATAACGATCGAGTGCGCTTGGTTTTGTTAAGGGTTTTGTTCGTGAAACCGCAGGGCCACAGCTGCGCGCGCTGTATATTGACGTATACACATTGTTGTTATTGTTATTGTTTGTACAAAAACATAAACCGTCAGCGTCGTCGCGGCCAACCTTGAGCACAACGCACACCGTAGTTAGTGTTTTCGTTTGTTATTACAACAAACGCGATCCAAAAACGTTTTTACAACGCGACTACTGTATGTCCCGGAATTCGAAGTTTTTGTTTGTTTCGCCGCAATACGGACGACGCTGAAATTCCAAATATAGAACGGGACGAGGTCAGACGACCTCTTCCGCGTTCGGTTTCTGCCGTTTTATTTTCTTAATCTAACCGGGCCTTTTTTTTGACCGCAGGCTAGTGGCCAAAATTTGTCTCGCGTCGATATCGAAAACCGACAAAAGGAAAAATGTTAAAAGTTATTTTTAGAGACTAGGCTATAGATATTACCTACAACCTACAGATCACTCCATAGACGTCGTTATCTACACCCTAGAGTTCCTTCAAACGGCGTTGATACAGTTAAACTTTCGATAAACCTAAACGCATGAAAATAAAAAAAAAAAAAACGCATGAAAATAAAAATTTAAAAACACAAACAGTCAAAATAATACCTAATTGTTTTTATAACAATACGTAAATTCTTGTATACAGGGTTGACAGTATTGACATTTTATACCGGCATCGCAAATTCGGAATCACAACCGGTATGTGACGCCGTGATGGTATAAAGCCGTAGCAGAATCGTGGGGGGGCTCAGTCCCCTATGCATAAAAGTACCTACTACTAGAACTAGATACTATCATTGATTATAAATACTATAAATACAGTATTTATAAAATCAATATATATTGTGTTTGGGTTATTGCTTCCTCACCACCCTCCAATCATTGTACCGATAGGTATATATCGTAATATCAATACTACAATACAGTATGTTTCACGAAGATCTGACACAGAATAACTTTTGTTGTATTCAATATTCAAATATTTTTTTTATTTAATCATAGACACTTGCACTACATGTATAATGTAAAAAAAATGTTTTTACTTTAGAATAGTGAAAATAAAAAAATTTTAAATTTGATAAGAAAGTTTTTTGAAAAATTTAAAATAGCTAATTTGTAAATATGATTTTTACAAAAATTTTGATGGTAAATATATCCCTTAAAGTGCAATCGTTTATTTTCTACAATTTTTTCAAGTTTTCAGAAATTCTTAGAAAAATAAAACAAGTCGTTGTAACTAGTTATTGGTAACAACTGAAGACAGTGGTTTATTTTATGACAATAAAGAAGAAAATAATTCAAATTTCCAAAAACATCAAAAAATTGTGGAAAATAAACGATTGCATTTTAAGAAATATTTTTACCATCAAAATTTTTTTAAAAATTATATTTACAAATTGGCTATTTTACAATTATTTTCAAAAAAATTTCTTATTAAATTTAAAATTTTTGATTTTCATTATTCAAAAATAAAAACATTTTTTTTTTTTATATTATACATGTAGTGCAAGTGTATATAGATTAAATAAAAAAAAAAAATATTTGAATATTGAATACAACAAAAGTTATTCCATATTATGTCAGATTTTCGTGAGACTATATCAGTATTGATGATATCATAATTGTATCAGATACCTCACTACTGAATTATTTATAAAATACTTTTACATACCAATAACTAACATCATTCATCATTATACATAAAATAATGATTTTAAAATGTCTTATATAAATAGTGTGTGTATGTTACAGCTGTATTCTTAAGAAACAATAAATATCAAATATTGGTGTTTTACATTTTTTAATTTATTTAAAACTAAGCTATACAATCATACTATTAATATTTTTTTGAAATATGTTTTATAAAGTATTACATCATGATTCAATTAGTATTTGAGTAACACCAGTTAACTATAAATGCCGTTAACCCTATACTTTTCTGAGTGATTAAAGCTAATCCCACATGTCTTACTTTTAATTTTTTGATCCACTCGAATGCTTCCTACCGTTAATAGTGCGTGTAGTAACTAGTATTTTGTATTTTTGTAAGCTTCTGTTGTCTGTCAGCAGATGTATGTCTCAACTGCAGGCAACGAAGAGAGATATAAAAATATGTTCCACTCCGCACACTATTTGACGTTTTTAGCTCTTATTTATTTTTTTTAACCTAATTGTTATTTTCGAAAACTAAAAACCCATCATGGTCTCGTTCAATGCACTTTAACCACTACAATCCTTTTGACCATTGTACTTTTTATAATCAAACCCACTGTTTTCTTCATTATTCTTGATTTTCTAAAATATGATCCACTGTTATGCGTCATTATCTTATAAAGTACATAGTATAACACCATGGTAAAGATTTTCCTATGATTTGCTATCATAGGGTATTTAATATATTCATATGCACATACTTTTCCAACAGAGAGGCAGAATTTATGGTAACACAATCCTTGTCAATAATTATTATATTTCTAAAGATAATTTATAAATATTAGTCATTATACAAGATATAAGATTGTCTTAAGCCAGTATTACACCTTTTATTGATCGACAAACAATCCCGATCAACAAAAGTCAATAATCATCAAAACAAATGTATTTGTCAATCGACCAATGACAAGCCAGTGTAATACCAGCTTAATATTTAAAAAAAGTTTAGCTGGCAGGAGGGGCAGGTCCTAGCAGCTAACTGTGTGCATGCCTGTATATATATATTATTCTAGTAAGAAGGTAACCAGTTTTAGTTATTCTTTTTAAAATTATGTACCTACTTGGTAACAGATTTATCCACTCTTGTACCCAAAACATGCAATTTAATACATTTTGTAATTACCTAATTTAAATGTCACATACATTTATCATTGATTATGATTATCACTATTTAAAACATAAAGTATGATTTTTACTCATTATGTTGTCCTGATCATGTCATCATTAATGCTAAAATTTTTTTAGTTAAACGATTAAATACAAATTGTACTTACCAAATAATGTTGTCTAATGAACATTTCATCATAAAAATATACTTAATATTCTTGAAAGCTGATTATTAAAAATTAAATAAATAACAATGTTGTATTCTTTCTTCATTCTTATAGATAAAATTGGATACGGCATATTATTTACCAAGAAATACCAAACTGTAAAAAACCATATTATTTTAATCAAATCTACAGGTTTATTATAAAAATAATATATTAAGTATTTGATAAAACTACACAAGCAAATACTTAATCATCAGATATTAATATTACAAATAGAAATAAATTAAATTATTATATCTAAAAGCTAAATATTTATTTGTTAAGTGATTATAATAATTTATAACTCTAAACATAGTATACTTGAACAGTATTTTGTATTTTTGTAAGCTTCTCCTGTTGTCTGTCTGTTGGTAGATGTATGCTTCAAAATTTGAATATTATTGTCAAAAAATAAAACTTATTATTATAACTTTATATATATATATATATATATATATATATATATATATAGATTCAATAAATTAGTAAAATAAATTTGGTCTAAAAAAAAAATATATGTACATAATATGTGTAATATGTACCCATAATTATGCTGATGGGTACTATCGAAAATATTACATGTCAGGATCCTATTGCTTTGGTATCTCACCTGTATAAACAAGTACATTAAATGATGAAAAATTCTGATTAAAAAAATAATGTGTATTTAAACATATTATAATACTCAATTATGTTTTACTACATTATGGAAATTATATTATAAACTTATTGTTTATTATTGTTATAATCAAAAACATTCATATTATTAATCCTATATTAATATTATATAAAACATATAAACTATTCCAAAAATTGTATTTCAACTTAAAACTTTAGTTATTATTATATCTAATAGTATACATCATATTAATATATATTCATATACTTGATATTAATAGTAGATATTTAAAATTATTCTTAATTGATAGGCAATAAAATAAATATGGGTTACAAGCTAAAAAAAATTATTTGTATCAAATTATAACTAGTTGACAGTCAAAAATATTTTAAATAATTAATTTTATTGAAAAAAATCAATCGTAAAAATGTATGTTTTGGTATTATTTACAGCGCCCATCCAATAATATATCATCAAACAAATACAGATCTATAGTAAATGTCAACAATTGAGCATTAATAAGTCATTACAATTGTTTATAAATATAATAAACTTAAAATTATTTTGTTGATAATTACATAAACGTACGTGTAGAGCACATATAATTTTGATCTTCTAACATTGCGCATTGCAAGGAGTGATATAAATCTCACTAAAATATATATTTATTTATTTTTTTTTGTTTTTATTTTTACATGGTAGTTATTGTTGATGTTGTAGGTACAATTGCAACCATGTGCTAAGTTAATTATCATAATAATAATAATAATAATATATATATATATATGAAAAAAAAACAGAATTGTTATAGTTTAGAAAAAATACTATCCACCAGTTATAAATCCTCCTGCAGAAGTACGACAATTGTTAATTCTATCACCCAATAGTGCACCGCTTTCCATTTCACTATCCTGAGTATTAGCAGTCTGTAAATTGTTGGTGGCATCAATAGTAACAGAAGTAGTATTACGTTGTCGACACAAATATGGAGTATCAACAGGAGATGGTGTGTCGCGACCCTAAAACAAACAAAATATAAGAATATTTGTTTCACCATTTGATTGCACTAATATAAAACATGTAATGCATTTACCTGTTTTGATGGGCCACAACATGTTTGTAATTGACATTGTATGTCAGTTTTAGGACAATCCAATACGCAGTCTTCAGTAGGAGTCTGATTTTCGTTCCTATTTTCGGTTACCTGCAATTAAATATTACATAAAATTAAAGTATATTAATATTAAATAACAAAATTATTGATAATATTATACAACATACTTCAACTTCCACAAATTCGGGCTGGATGGTAGTTGAATGTATACCTTCATTATGGAAAAATTCTTTAACTTTTTCTGCTAACTTCATATATTCTGGCAAGTTCCTACACCTGGTAATAATTACATAATAACAGATTAATATTAGATATTTTCATAACAAAAATTAAACTCAACAATAAAAATACCTGATATGTGCAGATGCTATGATTCTATCTCCGGCCAATTGCCACACATGGAACTCATGTACAGCTAAAACTCCATCCACTCTATCTAAAAGTCGTTTCTGTATGGCATCTACTTGAATATGAGTAGGAACAGTCTGAAGGAGTATAAGTGCAGACTCTTGTAATAATGGCCATACTGAGTGCAAGATGATTATCACCATTAACAAACTCAAAGCAGGATCAATGTAATCACGGTACTTCCAATCGGTCAACCAGACAATCTAAAAACAAGCACAACTTAAAAACATTCTACATAAATTAATTAAAATGAAGAAGTCAGTGCTATTGTTTGTTTAATGGGTACCTAATATAGAAAAAATTCTCCTAACTTCCCAACTGCAACTATATAGATAATTTTAAAAAATTATCAAATCAATTATTATAATTATCAATTACTAAGAAAAATTAATCTATTATCCTCATACCGATTTAAAAAATTAGAATTTATAAGAAAATTACATTCAACTAAAAAATTTCATATTACTGAAAATTATAGCTGGGCATTTGCATTAGTGGTTCATGGGACATCAAACATCTCAATAGACAAACAGTAGTTTGTTTTTACTAAATTTTTTATAAATAAATAACAATGCTGTCTTCTGACAATTGATATTATTTTTCTGGTGTCTTGATGAAATCTGTTGTATTTATTATATGTTTATAGATTTGAAACTCAATACCAATCAGATAAGTTATTGATTTTAAATTGGTCAAATATATAATTATTGAGATATTTCATAAAAAGTAGTGATAGCTAAACATGGCACAAGGCCCTATTGAAAAATTATGGATAAATAGTTTTCTTAAAAACAATTTAAACAAAAATATATACTTTATAGGTTGTATGTTTTACTTAATCATTTTTATAAACTAGTTGTTTTCAAATTATTTTAAATAATGAACAAAATTACAATAAAAACAGCTTTTTTATAGTATGTATGAAATAATCAGAAAACATGAATTAAAAACAATATAATCAAAAAAATAAGATTTGAACCAATGCTAGGGTGCATACAAATCAAATGTCTATACATACCAAAGCTGATACAATTACAATGACTGAACCTAATGCATCAGCTAAAAGATGTAAAAAAACACCTCGCATATTCATATGACCAGCAGAAGATTCATGAGTGTGATTAAGTGGTATATTGAAACGATGGTCATTATCATTGTCATCAGTAGCATTGGCACTTGCTCCAGCGCTCACTAATTGAGTTAGTCGCGTGTGACTACGCGATATACCACCATGTGAATGACCATGTCCTCCTCCACCATGAGCTAACAAATATTAGATAGTCATTGATAAATAACAAAAATACAAACTGGAAAAAACTTTGAAAAAATTTAAATGTATTACCATGGAACAAAAATAAACCCAAAATATTGACAAATAATCCCAAAACTCCAACTACAACAATAAATTTAGGATTGTGAATGGTCTCTACTTCAATAAACCTTAAACAAAAAAAATCATAAATAAAATTGTTATTCAAACAAATTATTTTAATAGATATATACATACCTCTTACAAGCTTCAACAGTAATTGAAAAACACAAAGCTACTAAAAATACAGCATTTACTAGTGCTCCAAGTACTTCAGCTCTGGCCCATCCAAATGTGTTTTTTGACCATTTTTTCGGTGACATCTAAAAAAATTATTTATTAACTGTAATCGAAATATTAATACATTTAAAAACTTAAGAATATAGCACATTTTTTTTAAATAATTTCGTACATGTCTAAAAGTTTTAGCAATCAAATAAGCATGCTCTAATATTATATCAGAACTAGGACGTCTGCATAACAAAATTATGCGTATTCAAGAACCCAAACGCATATGATCATTGGTTGGATCAAATTTATTAATTACATTTATATTAATTTTTAATGACTCTTAATGACTGCGGTATAAAACTCAAACAAACTGCAATGACATGTTTTTCGATTTTATTCACTATGGTTAAATAGGTATGCGTATTGAGTGTACATTAACATTATAATAGCAGTATAGCTTATAGCTTATTATATGCATAAAGCTTTTATATTATATACTTAATATATACGCAGTTTTTTAAGACCAGATCTTAAATGTACGACTTCAGTCTTCAACAATAATAATACAGTTTATCGATGTCGACATCATATTATTATCACTAATATTATATCTACTTACTTTAACTGATAAATATGCAACCACCAACGCGGCGACGTCGCTCAGCATATGAAAGCTGTCTGCGACAAGGGCCATTGAGTTGGTTATATAGCCGACGATGATCTCTACCAAAAAGAAAAACGTCGTCAGCCAAAACATGGTGATGAGACGGCATTTTTTTCCACTGTATCGACCCATTATTAATTAATCTGTAAAAAAATAATAAAAAGCAATAATATCAAGAACAGTGAATGACTGCAGTGTAACATAAAATTTATACAATACACTATATAAATTACACATATGTCACTATTTCTACATTGTTTAAAGAAAATAGAGCAAAATCCTGCAACAAAACGCATGAAATACATACCCATGAATATTATATTATAATACATGCAGATCGTAATATCTAAACAAAACCGGCGCAAGGTATACTTTTCATCACACATAAATCCAATTAATATGTTAATTTTCTTTGCTAGATAGTTTATGAAACATATTGATATACAGTAAATTCTTATTATGTCGAACGTCGATATCTCGAATTTTTCGTAATTTCGAATTCAAATTAAATCCCCTTGAAATAATTACCATTGTAATAAAACTTGATATCTTGAACTTTTTGATATATCGAACTTTTTTTTGGTCCCCTTGAGCTTCGACATAACGAGTTTACCGTATAACTAGGTGATTCTTTTAACAGTAAACATTTATTATCTTAAATATATTAACGTTTTAGAAGTTATTTAAGACTTATATTAGAGAAATGTTAACCAAAATTCAAAAAGTATGAAGTTTTAGAAGTTATTTTAAGTTTTGATGATAAAAATAAGATAGTATTCGTTTAATATTCAATTTTCAATCAAAAATTATAAATATATTTTTTAGATTTGACTTTAATTGATGTATAAAAATATTTTTAAAATTTTAATGCGTTTCGGGTTAATAAGTATTTACTAGCAGTAAAAAGAATCACCCTGTATAGCATATGCGACTTTACGTCTCTACTTCAAACCGCGCGCACTCGCTGTATCTAGCTGTTTAATTATACAATTATAGAAACGACGACATTCGTATCATAGTTATAATAGCCAGTTTTTTAAAACTACTCAAAACAAAACAAGATATGACAGTCGCACAAAGATATTACTATTATAATAAGTACACGTTTAATTTCAAACACTTCAAATTATAATTATTTATCATTAGACGACAAGTGTTCCTGACTTGTTTTTTTTATTCTAAGATCACAAACTTGTTTTTTTAAACAATTGCTTGCTTTATTTTCAAAATAATTTTTTTTTTTGAAATCTATGCAATGAAATTTGAAACAACGATTATTTATAGAAACCCATACAATCTTCCTGTACAGAATTTAAACCGTATTATATTATATAGGAACCTCTTTTTCTGTAGGTATTACATAATTTATGAGTTGTAATTTTTTTGCGCAAACTTCTAAAAATGAACAATTAATAATAAAATCAACCACAAACGGATGTATATTATCGATTCTAAAATAATGTTATTATTATAACGATTTTGTTCGCATTTGTTTTAATTCATATTTTGTTACCTAAATTTATATTATTTTTTTATTTTGGCGAAGTAATTATATTCCACGAAAATATTCTAATATAATTTAGAATGAAACACTCGGACTAATAATAAAATCCATGTGGGTCGTGAGTATACCGATGTTACATAGTTTTGCAAATGTAAAACATCAGAAAAATAATATCTATTTCTAAAAGATAAAAATTTGTTTAATTTGCAGTCGCCATTGCTATAAAAAAATAATAGTATAGTGCCTATTGCTTTGAAAACAACATAAATACATTCATCAACTAAGAAATATTTTAGATGCCATATATACATACAATATGTATACATATTAAAGCTTATTCTGCGGGTTTTGTACACCACATAAACATATCAAAATATCTATTTTGAAATCTTATATACTATCTAAAAATATAACTAAATGATTATCTCATTCATACGCTTTCAAAAAAAATCAATATACAATAATAATAATGGCATTATATAAATATATATGGAATAATTACAATTACACTTGCCTAATTTAATGAATTATATTTGAGTGTTAAGTAGATTAGTGTACTTAAGTTTAATAAGTATAGTTAATTTATAAAGTAAACAGATAAACACTATAAATCAAATATTATTAACAAAGTTTTTTTTTTATTATTAATAATATTAATTTAATTAAACTCTAATTTTTGAAGTGTCTTTAAAAGATATTTAATGAAGTTTAAATATTTTTTCCTGAAAATTATGAAACCTATGTTTAAGTTGGTTTCTAAATATTAGTGTTGATCTAATATAATGAAATATGTAAAACATTGTGCACCGATTGCCAACAAAATAATAAATACAATTAATAGAATAATCTTTAAGAATTGCAAACATGCAAATAAGTCAAATATAGGTACATACAAAGAATAAGAATATCTTTAATTAAAGTAACTTTTATCTTTTCAGACAATTCAATAAGTACTTAAACTTAAAACCAAAGGAAGGTTACAGAGTAATAAAATTATTGAATAGAAAAAATATTATTTTTATCAAAGGTCAATGCAACTATGCAAGTACCTATTTTAAAGTTTAGTTTTACTTAGGCTAAACTAAGTACTTTTGTTTTTCTCGAGACAAACAATTAAGTAGGTTAAACCACTAAACTATTATTTACTCAATAATTTCAAGAAATATGCATAACAAAAGATCTAACATAAATTTAAAAACAAATATTAAAAAGATGTTGGTGTACATAATTAATGAATACAAATCTTTGTATGCGTTTTATAAAATATATAAATATATTTATATATATATATATATATATATATTATAATACTATACAGTATACAATATACATGCATGCACTTAAACATAAATCATTTTTCTATTTAATAAAAAAAAGTAAATGGGACTTTTTTTGTTAGAACTATATTATGAAACAAGATAATAATTTATTAACATGTTTACATAATGAATACCTATACATATTAAAATAATTTTAATTTCGATCAAATCTAAAATTAGTTTACATAGTTTTCACATTGATTTATATTTTAAAAAACAATACAACGTAAAAAAACAGTTTCTGGTTATTTC
This sequence comes from Pentalonia nigronervosa, assembly GCA_014851325.1. Lineage (NCBI taxonomy): Eukaryota > Metazoa > Arthropoda > Insecta > Hemiptera > Aphididae > Pentalonia > Pentalonia nigronervosa. The sequence continues at coordinate 56,905 of JACXSJ010001648.1, read as the reverse complement.
CTCAGACTTTGAGATTAATAATATTATCATCATTTTATGATGGGTACGAACAATTTGATTAATTTGACGATTAGATAATACAGTTTGTATCAATAAATACGACCATACGAGTAGAAATATAAACAAAATTTGTGCATTAACCATTTCGTTTTAAATTAAATTAATATTTTTTTTTTAATTTAAAATTAACAAACCAGAAATACGAATATATTAAAAATTATTTAATTATTTTATAAGATATAGAGTTTAGTTGAATAAACGATCAATAAAAAAAACATTTTTCAAATTTTTAAAACCATTTTTACTTCACACTTCGTCCCTAATTATACTACTAATCAATAAAAATTAAAAAAAAACGCAGTTTATAACTAATTAGTATTTGCAAATTAATCTAGCTTTAAATTTCACACGAAACAAATTACATTGAGACAATCGTTACGGATTTAAAGATACAATAGTGAATAGGGAATATGTATTTCAATTTCTAACAAATCAAATTCTTATCATTGTTTGCTCAAATTTAATACGTTCGTAATGTTATTAACAATTAACAAACATTACTATAAGGTAAAATAAATACCTAACCATTAACATACCGTTTTGTAATAAAAATCTAAAAAATTCGGCACAAATTATTTAAAACAGTTGAATTTATTGTCTATAATAATAGCTATATTAGGCTTATATAAATATTTAATTCTTAAAAATGACAATCGTTGAAATGACTCGTTCAAATCCATTAGAATTGTTTTTCTCAAGAATACCTTATTATAACAGACCACAGTATTTTGTATATGATAAATAATGACAACATTCGATTAATCAATATAACATTATCAATATAAGGAAAAAAAGTAAAAATGGTTTAATCTTATTAAAATATAATGTAATGGGTATATAGAGCACTTATAAACCAGATACAAATGTACAATTATTTCGGTAATTTACGATTCCGCGTACCACCATTATCTTAACTATATTATACAAATTTTTAAATTGTTTTAGGTTTCTTAACGAAGTACTAACACAGGTATATCAATTATTATCATACCTTCTTATTGTATAGCACAACTTACGTATGTTTTATCATCATTAATTGAATAATATTTAATCATGTATTTTTACTGCAAAAGTTCTTTAGATTTTTAATGTGTAGTTTTATTGAAGTTGTGCAAATCGTTTTTATTATACTGCATGATGGTTTAACTACACGCATAATAATTATTGATACTACAGATTCCTTTTGTAACAATAGTAACTATCGAGGTAATTATTGAATATATTTTACGTTTTTTTCTCCCAAGAGTGAGGTTATTTTATTATTATTATCATTAATAGAAAATATTAAAAATATGTACCTAACATAACCGCGTTCTTAAATTAAAAACTGTTGTCCGAATTGATGAAATTGAAATTTACTGGTTAGTATTAATTATTCTTCAGTAGTATTAAGTATAACCGTAAAGGTTAGAAAATACCGAATAGAACCAGAATATAAACACATACCCCAATACCGGAGATAAATAGCTATTAGTAATGTATTATACAGTTTATTACTCATTATCATTACACATACAAAATACCGGTAGGTAAATTTCAGTGTCATACAAAATTCCCTTGCTAGGACAAAAAAAATTCCCGGTAAAAAAATCAATCAAATTAGAACGATTGTAATGATAACAATGTCAAAATAATAACAATCCTTTTTTTGTAAGTGTAATATGTAATAACTATTAATAATTCAATATTTTAAAATATAAGTTAAAAAATAATAAAACAAATACAAAAAATACGTCATAAATTAATAAACGATAAAATATTAAAATTTAATTTAATATAATGTTGAGAACGCGACAGAAACGTTAAATTTAATTAAATAATAAATATACACGATTTATAATAATATAATAAAGTACTATTATCGGCTATATTGTACAATAATATACTAAATATACTCATAGGCGCAATTTGGACAATATTTGTGGGGCTAAAATTATATTATAAGTTGGATAGAATCCGCAAGAGCTCTGCCCCAGCCCCTCTCTCCCTCCCACAGACTATTAGGAGGGCTATATTTTGTTAAAAAAAATTAATTGGAACATATAACTTTCAAAAATATTTTTTTCAGCATAAAATTATGTTTTATTTGAAACTGTATTGATTTTGGAAACATATTATTTCGGCGAAAAAGTATTCGCTTGGAAACATATTTTGTTGGTAATGTATTTTTTCGGAACCGTATATGCTATAACAATAATATACATTTCCAACAAAAAATTATTCATGAAAATACGTTTCTGAGAAAATATGATTCCAACAAAATATTATTTACTATATAAATAATAATTATATTAACGGATTACAATTCCAAAGAAATATGATTCAATAAAAATACAGTTCCAACAATATGTGTGTAAACACATGGAATATCTTTCCGCGATAATACAAACGGTTACAACCCAATAAATAATTTTCCAACTTTTTATGCGACAAGCATAAAATAGCAATTATTTTTCTATTAGACAATATATTATTCGTACAGTAATTATCAAAATGACTACAAAATCACATGACTAATTTTTTTTTTTAATTCCAGCATTTTTTTATTAGGTAATGATTATGGATTTAAGAATAAATATATAAAAAAAAAATTGAGAGGGCTTATATAAAACTAGGGGGCCAAGCCCCGTAAGTGTCATTCACAAATTTCGCCTGTGAATATACCATCACATGTTATTATACCTATACGCTTATTTTACCGTAGGTATTTTATATTAATATTTTAATAATTATTATAATTGTTAACTATCATTCTGAAAATATGAAAATAATTTGAGTTATGATTTATAGTTGAACATCAGACTAAAGGTGTTAATTAGAATCGATGTTTCTTCCATATTGAGGAGATTTTAATCAGATTTAACATTCTAATTATCATGCCGGTTGTATTTTAGAACTCGATTTGACAGACTCACGTAACAGATAATCGGCTCAGAAGGTATTTTGAAATTAATTTCTAAAAATACTCCAACACAACGGTGTATCATTCAGATTTTTGATAGAGTACCGTCGCCTTTTAAGTTTACTCTGGAATATAGTACAATTATACATGAATTCGTCCTCATTAGAGACAATTATTGTTTTAAACAGTTTTGTAAACTTAATTAAAGAAAATTAAATTTGTAAATTAAATAGGTACCTGGTACATTAAAACATGACATAGTTCCCTATAAATCTTAATGTAACAAATAATCAATAATCTTAAACCGTTAAAAACCAACAATTTTTTTACATGTTTTTCTTCAATTATTTACTTTTGATTATTAATCGTTAGACAAATAAAAGAAAATGTCTGGAAGAATAGTCAAATTTATAAAATGTCAAATAAAAAGCGAATTGTCGTACATTAAATATGATTTGTATATGGTACACGGTTATATCTTCTCCATTAAAGTCAATACTCGGTACTCATAAAGTTAATAGTCAAATGCATAGTTAGCTCTGCGGCATCCCACTAACCACAAATATTGAATATAATTATCGTCTTTGTTCAAAAGCACACGATTTATTGTACAGGTAAATATTTCTAAAATCATATTAATATTTCAAGCTTAAAACATTAAATTCCTTTAAATGTATTTCTTAATCCTGAAACATCCGGTAATTTTCGTGGTAAAAAGTTTAATTAAATTGAAACAAATCCTGCAATATTCTTGGAAGCGTGTACCTACGCGACTACACGTCATAATAATATATTAATCATATATCTCGTCATATATAGAGATAAACATTAGGTACTTTGATATTAATATACGAATACTATTAATAATACGTACTAACTGACATGTGACATAGAAGTTCGACCCAGTGTTTACGTACTATAGTAATTATTTGTCATAATGTTATGTTCATTGAAAAAAAACATTACCCGTTGATAACGATACATTTATAAAAGTGTAACAGTAGTAGTATCAGGATTAGGAAATTACCTACAAAAATTTCACAACTGAGGACAGATATATTAAATAAATAAATAAATAAATATTGTATATCACACTCAACAAATATTTAAAAACCTGTAACTTAACCTGAAACATTAACATTTCAGGAAACCCTAAATACCTTGAGCTAAACTGGTTTTGATATCCTTTTAAAAAGTTAAATTTGTATATCTATGGAACATTATAAATTTTAAAATTGAAAAGTTTAAAACAAAAACGACTACAACAAAAAAAAAACATTTGCCTGCTATACCTATATTTTAAATTATTTTTTAAATAATGAATTGCATTTTATGTAATGCAATAATAGCATCTATCAGTTCTAGAGAAATGACCAATTAAAAATAAAATAGTCAATTAAATAAGTTTTTACGTGATAAGTATTAGGAAAATTCTATAAGTTTGCTATAAAATATTACAAACAGTTCAGCAAAAATACTTAACTAATTAAAACAATAAATTTTCAAAAACATGATTTGTTTAAAAAATCTACAATTAAAAGCCTCTGTTGGAACATTCAATAAAGATTTTGTAATTATATAATTTTTTTAAAATTTAAAACCATTTGTTTTCTTTTTATTGTTTAACACTGTCGTTATCAGCAAATTTTATGGTTATTTTATTATAATAATTACACATGGGCCGTGACATATAACAAAAAATATAGTCAAATAATAATTTAAGTGTACTATAATAAAAAAAAAATGCTTAAAACAATTTTAAGCACAAACAAAGTGTACTTAATACTTGTAATTGAACTGAGCATAGTAAACTATGGTAGGTATTAGTTAGATACATTTACCAAGATATATATTCGATACATATTTAAAGACAATAATAACTTTTTTTCTATTTAAAACAATTAACTATAAAATAAATATTATTTAAATGTAAATAAGTACAAGATACTAGCAAGATACCTACAGTAATTAAAGTAATAACTAACTACATACATTTTATGTACATTCATTAGTCTAAGGTGCCCATATAAAAGAAAAATTACTAATGCATCATCTAAAATAAAGATCTGTGCACATTGCACGCGGCACGCTTATATGAATAAAATTGTATTTTTCTTGGTACTATTCCAAATATAGTGAAGTTAATAAGGTCTATTGTGACAAAACAAATTCACTTTTTATAATAGTTATATAGACAATTTTTTAATTAAATAAAATTAATATAGATATGATGATACTTAAATGCTACCTAGTACCTATTCATTATTGTACAAGATAGGTACACTATAGATATTACAATAAGCAATAAGCATTAACACAGCCGGTTTACAGCTGAGTTAGTGACTAATATTCTAAAAATTAAAATTTAACATTTTTTAAAATGTTAATAAAAATTTGGTCATTTAAAAAACATTATTTTAGTTTTAAAATTTAAATCATAGGTACATTTAAAATGCATTAAGCAAGACATTGAGGGACACTTAAGAACAATAAATAACACTGAAGTAAATATAGAATACTTTTTTGTATCATTTAATTTAGGACATAATATAGAACTTTTCATAATTTTATCATATTAGGCTGTTTATTTGATGAAATTTGTGATATTAATATTTTAACAGGTTTGTATGCCTTGGAAACTAAGATATGGATGAGTTTCCTTAACATGAACTTTACTAATATAGATTTATCTAAATTAATTTTGATTAACTAGCCATTTGAATGATCAGTTTTCAATTAAATTTGTAGTCAGTTAGATATTTCATCTGAACCATTTCCAATAATAAGTATTGCAATGTTGTCTATGTAAGTGTTACACTATGTTAGTTATTTTAGGTATATCAGAAGTATAAATACTGGATAATACATGTTACAACTTACTTTTGGCCTGGTTTAATACAAGACAAAACTATGGGCCCCAAGTTTTAAAATTTTTTTTTCAAAGCAATATAGAAGTTAATAAATGTAATACGTTAGTAATTTTAAGTATATCATATTTTTAACCAACCTCCTTCTCCAACCGCATACATCAGTAGACAAGATACTATAAAGCAAATAATAAATGTATGACAATCTGTTAATTTCTCCACTTTTTTCCACAATATGACATTACAATATAAATAATTAACATACATTAATATAATATATTATTTAACAGTTTTATTTTAAAAAGTTCTTTTTTCTGCATTTCGTACTTGCAAAGTAATTTATTAATTTGTCAAGATCTAGTTCATTATATTACTTCATTTTTCAATATAAAGTATATTTATACCAGTTAAACTTTCTCGAAAAATTGATTTACAATGATGGTTTTTTTAATAATTTTAATTTGGAAAATTATCACACATTTAATTAAGTATTTATATATATTTATATTGTTTGCGCCAATGGCGGTTTGAAGGAGGTATATTTGAATCATGTAATTTACAAAAATATGGTCGGTGTCTTATGGTTGGAAAATGTATTGGAACAATTTTTAAAGGTTAATAATTAAATTATAAATATAATGTTTAGTAGTACACATGTACTCTACATAAGTCGTACAGTGACAGGCAATTGTACCTTAAGTTAAAGAGTGGTAAAGAATTGAATAAAAATATTTTTTTTATTTTTATTTAAGAAATCTACAATCTATACAAGAGTTGGTATAATGAGTAGGTTTGATGAGTGAAATTAAGATGGCATGAGTAGTGTGATCAGGGAAGGTACCCAATGGTAACACCCTATAAAATAAAAATATAGAATTTATTAACTCTTTCATCAAAAATGTTATAATAGTAGGTAATTACAAAAATAATTGTTACTTATTGCTTGAATTTTAACTAACTTTTTAACTGATTTACTAATTAAGAACCCATTACTTAACCACATACAATAAGAATTCACTCTTTGAAGGGTAATGAAAATTTTTTTTGGATAGGTAATGTAACTCGGTGTAAAAATATTAAATGTGATTCATGGAAAAAATGTTCAAGCCACCACTGGTTTGGGTCAATCAATAATATAGACAGAAAATATATAAATTATTATGGGATATTTAGATAACAACAAAGATTTTGATGGATTTCAATTTTATTTTTTACTAATACAAGTATTACAATTAGGTACTTAATATTTTTATTTTTGATGTTAGGTCCTTCATTTTTTAAAATAAAATGATGAACAGGGAATATGCGCATACCTTGCGTTCCATATTGTTGCAGCGCTGTGGATAATTTTCAAAAAAAACTGCTTACTTGGGGTACACTGTATATCAGCTTTATTACAAAAGTGGGTAGGTATTATAAATAGGATTGAAAAAAGTACAAACATTTTTGTACATGATATTAGTGGTGGCTAATGGATAGAATTGTTTTAATAGGGAGATAGTAATTTTTAAGAACAAATTCATATAACCAAATTTTAAAATAAGGAGTATAATTACTTTATTATCATAACTAACCTAATATTTGTTGATAAAAAAATAAAATATGCCAGTAATATCGTAATCTAATGTAGATAATGTTTACAGAGGCATTTAGTTTACAACAGTATAGTAGTGTTGATACGAAGTTGACAAGAATTCATTGGCCCCCTACTCATCTATCAAACATTTAAGCACAAATTTACACATGACATACATGCATTGCAAAATATTTATTAAAAAATTGTAAAATGACAATCACAAAAGATTTTTATCATAAACTTGATTAATAACACAATAATATTGTTTAATAGGTAATTTCGAGGGTGATTTAGATATATTATATTAGTAATTGTATTACTTGCAAGTGTATTCTTCAAAACTCTGTATGTTTAACACTGTTATTGAAGTGTATTATAGTTTATAGAGAAATACACATTAATTAAAATATATTTTAACTGAGCGTGGTATAAAAGATACATTGTTTGTATATTGAAATTATTTGTTTGCAAGATGAAATTTGTATATTGTAGATCTATTAATGGTTGCTAGTCAATAATAGATTGTCATAAAGTCAGTACCCATACCTTATTTTATCAACAAACTATAGACCTTGATAACCTAAACTAGAAAAAACAATTAGGTATTTCAAGTACATAGGTATTTATACGAGGTAAAATATGTTTTCAATTAGAATTGCAATCTGTATAGATCTTAAGTTTTAAAGTGTTTTTATATATACATAAGAGGTACCTATGTACGTAATAGGTAAGTGGGTAGAAAAAAAATTATCCAATTAAAATAGCAAATTTCCAAGAAAAACAAATTTGTATATGGTAAGGGAGACAATCAAAAAGTTTGGTGACACATAACAGTGTAAAACACGCTGAACTATTTTTAAAATATTTTTTTTTTGATTTATTGACTCTGATCCATATACATTTACATTGAGTTGGGTGGAAATTTGAGATATAAATCGGTTTACCCATCCCATAAATTCTATGTTAATGATTAACATAACAACAAATTAAATAAAGAGAAAATTAGGTTTGGTAGGTATGGAGAAAAACTGTGATCAGTGTTTCTAAACCACCTCTAGTCATAAAAATATAAACCAGTCTCATATATAAATTGGTTAAAAACAATTAATTTCTTAAAACTAAACCAGATTACATTTTTGCAAACAGACATTTATCATGAATTAGGTGATTTTCCAATTACTAGTAAGTAGTAACATTGATAAATAAGTTTAACATATGTCTACTCAAAATAAATAGAAATAAATTTTAGACAAAGTAGACTAACAATCACAATTTTGAAGGTAGGCACATCAGAGTATTAACTCTAAGCACGACAAGACTTAGCAATAAGATTAACATTTATTTCAGGTTTTTAGGCAACGTACAAATATATGGGTAAATGATAAAATAGATTTATAGCAGTGTTTTTATCAAGTTGATGTGGACTTGCGATGGTCAACTCAAAACTGAGATATCAACATAATAATATTATTGTTGTTATTGTTTTTGTTGTTGTTGTTATTGTTGTTACTATTATAATATCGCTGATTAGAAGAGTCGAGATCGGACAACTACGATAACAACGAAAAGAACTAATAATACAGTCAACACAGGTAATTCGAGACGTTTTGAACGCGCGTGTAGACTTACACGGCAGTTTTAAATGTTTTGATTGCCATGGACGACGTCTCGACAAACTCCCAAGCGAGGACACGGGTGTCCGCATGCAGTGTACCACCTGCTGCAAGGCCACCATGACCCTCACAGGCACACCTGCACCGTGGTTGACGGAGGATGACTTACCTTTTCGGCGGTCGTCATGGACGGAAAACGCCGTCGGGACTCGGGGGGGCGCATACAGGAACAGGAGCGGCGGCGATAATACCGAGAGAAAAAACGATACGGACGGCCAAAACGCACAACGGTGCACGGGTGTATAACCGGTAGGTGCGACGCGCGCGCGCGGGTTTGTCGACAAATTGCGACACCCGCTCCGGTGTAATGGGCAATGGCGACGAAAATCAAGGAACAGGACCTATCTGGAACCACCGCGACAACCAATGCGCGGTGTCCACCGCACGCCCAAGTTGCGGAAAAGCTCGCGCGATTGCAATACTGGGAAAACAACAGTGATAGGTAGGTACCTACGTGCTTTCGAGACGCGTAGTTGTCTGTGATCGTTATCGTCGCGTCGAACGCCGGAGGAGTGCGTCTATGGTCGTCGTCTGCGGATGATGGTAAAACGAATCGTCGATGGACGGTCTGCTGACGGTAGGCACCGCACACACGGTCGCAACTGGTGCAAACGCGCACGGCGAACAATAGACGACGAGCACGATATTCAGCCGGACGCTGCGCAGTGCCGAACTGACTAAGTGCCAGCCGCCTATCGGCCGGCGGGCCTCGAGGTGTACCGTTGCGTCGTGCGCACGCGTGCATCAACGCTCCTCGTGGAGTGGGGAAACTGTATACCAGTTACCCGGTAAAACACGTCCGGTAGTGTCGTTATCGACTGATAACGAAAGACCATCTACTCGCCAACCACACAACCAAAGTCCACAATTCCACAACGTCATTGGTCTAATTTCTGACAGAACATGGTGGGCCACACAGAACTTCACTACGGCATGCAATGGCGGCTTGAGCTTTTTTTTTCTTGAGTCACATTTAATATTTTCATACTACCCAGCACCCACCCATAACATTTTTCTCGCTGCACATCAAATAGTGAATTCATACGTTGTTAATTTAATGGTTAAATAATTGATATTTCATTAGTAAGCAGCGTAGGCCAATATACAGTTAATTATGGAATCCCTGTATTACCCCCATTATGGCAAATCACCCACCCATTAATATTTCTGTGAATCACGTGATTCAAATATACCTCTTTCAAGTCGCCACTACACTACGGTGTTACTCTATAGTCTATGGTATACTTATACCCACACATGGCTAAATATATAATACATATATTTAGCCATGTACCCACAGATATAAATAATAAACTACATTATATAAAACTTTTTTATAACTATAATAATATGCATTGTCTATACCTGTACTTATACCATTCAGCCATTGTTATAAGTATGAATTTAGTAATTTTACCAGAGATGTAACAAATAATCTAATAATTATTATTGTTTAAAATCTCTGGCTCTTACAGACTGTGAGACTATGTATCTTCTCTAGATCGTACTTTAAACTTATCATTATGTTTAACGTGTCTAATGTTTTTTAATAGTTATAATAACAATTACTTATGAGGAACCTTCTATAAAATTTTCAAGGGTTTTGACCAAATGAAAATTTTTATATCAAAATTTATAAAAAAATTAAAAATTTCAAAAATTTATTAATAACTCAAAAAGAGTCAACATATTTTAAAATATATGACTATTATAGACAGGACCGTGTTAAAGGGAGGGACAATGGGGACATTTGTAACAAGTTGCCAATTCTTTTTAAAATAAAATTATATGCAAGTATATTGTGAATTATGATCGTTATTTTATACTAATATATTATAGTAGGTAGGTATTTTTTTAGTATTTAAAAACATTGTAGTGCCATGCTAACTAATATGGCTCCTCTATTTTATGTAAATATTATGTAAATCTCAAAAACCACTGGCTATGCTTTGGACCTAAGACATTTTCGATTTTTTTTTAAATTTTTATTCTATAAATATCAATTAAAATATTTTTGCTGGATAAAAAAGCTTAAAAATTTAATACAAGGTTCGTCGTAATTTTTTATAATAGCAGTTGAAAATTATTAAAGATAGATATGCACACTTTTTTATGAGCATTTAAAGTTTAAATTTTCACTAAAATATTGAAAATTTGCAAATTATTTTGTAGTTAAAAATGTATAAAATGTTGAATTCTTATAACTAAAGATTACAAATTAAAAACAAAATTTCTCGTAAGTAATTAATAATGTAACCAAAAAATCAAAAATATATATTTACATAATTGTTTTTTATAGACATTTTAAGTTTAAATTTAGATGAAATTAGATAGTTAAATAAAGAGTAACGATATTATGTTAATTTTAAAATATTTTCTGTGAGTGCTTGAAACATTTAAAGTATGTTATTATATTTTATACACTCAATGTTATTTTCAAATGCAATGTTTTCAACAAAAATTAATTCAACCTACTGTATTATTAATATAGTAAATTGAATTACTTTAATAGCAATAATATCATAAAATACACGTAGTAGTAATGTATGCTCAATCTATCAAATCACTCAAATAACTCCATAAACATCACAGTTTTTATTGATAAACATAAAAATCGGTTTATTAATAATTACATTTTTACATAGTAAAAAAACAGTGGTATACGAGCTATGAGGCAGTGGCTAAAGTGAGTGATAGTTCTTCGAACACGCATTAAAAAGTTCAAAATGATGTGCTGCTTTAATAATATTGTCTACATGCTTTGGCACTAAACAATTAAAAATTATGAATAAAACAATAATAACAATGTATAGTAGCCGGCCACATAATAATTTTATGCTTTATAAAATAATAATATTGTGATGATGACAACTGACAATGTGTTAATGCAACCAAAAAATTAATGGCAGTCAATCCTTCATTTAGGCAAGTACCTACCGTAAAATGTCGTTATTACATCGTTGATATTTATCATGGTCATCCACTTCAAATAGTATGTATTACGTATATACCAAATGTATTACAATATTATGCATTACACTATAACACCGTCCAAATAGGAATGGATATTATATTTTTAGTTGTATTATGCTGAACAATATTACAGTGACCAACTAACAGCATAATAAAAATATCATACGGAAATACATCACACACATTAATTTAATATGATACAACAATACAACATAATATCTTAATGCTTCATACTTTGAATAAATTATATAAATATTAAACTATAATACCTATGACACTGACATGCTGAACAATTTTTAAACACTAAGCAAAACAAAAAAATAAAAACCCACCTTCACTAAATATGGATTTTTATGTCTTGTAGTTATTTAAATATATTACAACATTTATATATTAAATTCTGACCAAATCAATTAATATATGGATTTACTAATGATGTGTGCATTTGTCATCACTCATCAGTCATCACCTTTAGAGTTTTGGAGCAGTAAAAATGCTTCAATATTCAACTTCAATATCATTTCTAGTAATTAAGTGGATCCGGTTGATACTTTAGGGAGAAAAAATTAAAAATTCTTACTACTTTTTTTAATAAAAAAAAAAAGACGGCAAGTGGGTACCACTCTGCTGTACAGTAGGTATCGAGTGGGTCACTGTAATGGATGTATTAAATTTGAATTTAATAATATAAAATCATTGTAATGGAAAAACGGTTCTGAACGAAGACATCTTGTCAGCCTACATATTTTATGATATTATTGCTGTTAAAGTAAATAATTTTATTATTAATAATACAGTAGGTTGAATTCATTTTTGACAAAAACATTGTATTTGAAAACATGGCATTTTAAATTATAATAATATACTTTAAAAGTTTCAAATACCCACAAAAAATATTTTTTAATTACTTCGAAATAACTTGCATCGTTATTTTTTATTTAAATATCTAATTTCTTCCAAATTTGAACTTAAAATGTCTATAAAAATCAACCATGTAAATATATTTTTTAGATTTTTTGTTTAAATATAAAATACTTACGAGAAACTTTGTATTAAATTTTTAATCTTTAGCTATGAAAATTTAATATTTTATAAATTGTAACTACAAAATATGTTGCAAAAATGATTTTTTTGAAAATTGTTGCCATTTGTTTATATTAGCATTAGAATTATTTATTATTATTTTCTATACATTAAAATAATATTGTGACTCTTATTAAGCTATTTATAGGAATTTGAAATTTTAGATTTGTTTAAGTTTTTTTTTATAGGTTTTGAGAAAAAATGTATGCAAGGACATTTATGAGTGTTTGAAATTAAAATGTTGACGAAATTGGATATTTACTCTGCAATCGTAATATAAGAATTTTAGTTTTTTGTCGTAATTTAAAATGTATTAACTAAATTATATAATCGTGAAAAATTAAAACATTTCACTGTTATTTAATTTAAATTTTCTATACTCAATGAAATTTTTAAAATATTCTAAACATTTTTTTGTTTTACATTTGATTAACTTCGTATGAATTTTGACGTAATTTGTTAAATTCATGAAAAATTATAAATTATTTTGTAGTTTTATTATTTATTATTATTATTAAAATATAAAACAATTTGTACATTCATTAGCTTACTAGGTAATTATTAGATACATATATAAATAAACATAACATTAAAAGATCCATTATAGTAACACCTTCTAACATTATTTAAATGGATATGCAATTAGTAAAATAATAAATCACATTTCTAATTTCGTTTTAGCCTAGAGGAAATTTATCGGCGGATTTCTTTAGGGGGAGGAGTTAAGAGGACTTAAGAGGAGAAACTTTCATCAATTTTGATTATCCAGTTATTGGACCATGAAATTTAAACGTTCTTGGAGATGATGTTCTGCTATCAAGGCCGTAGCCAGCAAAAGATTTTTTTGGGAAGGGGTAGGGGTTAGAATATAAATATGTTTTTTGATTAGCATATTTTAAAACGTTAAGAAGCTCGGGAAAAAATTGGGGGGTCTGAACCCTAAATCCCCCATGGTATTCTGTTATAATGATAAAATAGCTGTACCGTTGTAAAATGAAGCATAAATTTTTTAATTGTCTTGAAAGTCAATTAACGATACTAACACCGAATTGATAAACGAGTACAGGAGGACAAGGAATTCAACCGATTCCTTCAATGGCAGATAAATATATAGAATAAATTTTTAATACTTTTGAAACACGAAAACGATAATCTTTCCGCTGAATATTTGCTAACCACCATTCAGGAAAATTATCTTAAAGTAATGCTCACATTTGGAAATAGTTTTACTAAATTTTGGTTTTGAAAAAATGTATAGATCAGTTTGTTTTTCATTCCACTGTACTTGGAAATGTAGGTATGTATTTTTGTAAATTTGTTTTTTCATAAAACGTTGAGTTTTTCAGCCCCCCCTTTTTTGGTTTAGCATGTAATGTGTAAAATAACAAAAATTGATCTAGTTTTACCTTTGTCTAGTGTATCACTTGAAATTTAGATAAACATACCTAGTTTTGCTAAAAATAAAAATATGCGTCCACTGCGGTTACCGGAGCAATATTATCGCGATTCAGTTGCCGTCAACCACCATGGAACTCAATACTGTATTAATAATCCAATAATAAAATAATTCAAATTGCTATGTAAGTCTTACATGGTTACATTGTAAACTAATATTTTTTATATTCACCAAATTTTTGAGATTCAACACTTTTGGGTCGACAAATTTGTAGTCTAACTTTTACCACTCCAATCACCTGCTTGTTGGTAAACCTGACGCTTAGTACCATCTCTATTCAGAATCGTTTTATTATGCAATGATTTATCATCTAATTCAAATTTAACACTTCCATTTACAGTTACCTAAAGCCAAACTTCTCTGTTTTTAACATTTATCACCAACCCACTAATTTTAAACGTTTGTCTTTCGATTTTCTTTACATAATAATTTAATCATTGTATTGCTACAATTATGTTATATACTTATATAGCTATTTACTTTTGCACCTCCTAAAGTGATTAGCAATAATTCACATCGGCTAAAATTACTGCAGTATATTTTGCTCACACAGCACTTTTTTTTATAAAGAGCAAAACAGCAGGTTGAACTTTTACAATTAGATGGATTTTTTTTGTAACATTGATCAAATCCTTATTTATGTTAAAAAAATATTTGCATTATGATCTTAACCAAATGTTTGAGGAATAAAATTTTATCTAACAGGAATTTGAATTTAATAAGTTACATATAAGGTTACAAATAACCTAAGTTTTTTTTAAATTTTTACCTCGTTTAATCCTTCACAACTTACAAAAAGTAATGTTTATAGTATAAGGCACTTTGAAAAACTCAATGGAACTTTAAAACAATGTTGTCATTCTTATAATATGTACTGAATTTCTTAATGAAAATAACACCAATTAAGTATTATTTAATAATTATTCCTAATTGCATAACAAATAAAACTAACAATGGTCAACTCATAATTTACAAATGCATGGAAAATATGTCTTTCTGTTATTACTTGTTGGGTAGTAAATGTTGATTCTTTTTTGTAGAAATATAACTAAGATTTTAAAAAATATTTATATTTTAAAGAACTATAGGTAGGAACGATAAATTATATATATTTTTTTTTTAATTAAAGGCTCATATATAATAATAATAATATATTTTGTGTATCTACATGCCAATACACTAAATTACAATAATAATTATAAAGATATAATGATAATATTATAATTTATAAATTATATTATATTGTTATTAATTTTATTTTGGAATGTTTATTATAATTAACGCCACAGTAAAAATTAATTTTAACTTTAACGAAACCAAAGCCATAATACAATAAATAAGTAAAGTAACATAAATATACAAAAAAGTCATAAGTTATATATCACATGCAAATTAATAAAAAAAATTAACTATAGGTGATGCCAAAATATATAATATACTAACAAGATTTCTGTTAAAATAACATCACAATAAATCCGTAATAATAAAAACATATTTATAAAAATGGACTGAATTTCTAAATGGAAGGTAACATAGAATTGAAAAAATACAAACAAAAAATTTTAAATAAAACAAAATTATACCTAATATAATTTATGCAATATTCCCACAAACAATAATTGTCAGCTATATAATTTCACAATGTTTGTTTTCAATCAAAATAACACCACAGTGATGAATTTATAATAGAACTAACAATATTTATAATCAATGTAATATCTAAGTAATTTAAAATTAAATAAATTATAATAAAAAAATTATTGAATGCAAGATTTATGTGTCTGCATAAATATAAAGGGTTACAATGTTACTTATGACTAAAAAAAATAAATATATATTCCACTATGTTATTACAGAATTCCCAATACATCACTTTTGATATTAAACAAACTAATATCCAATACTTCTAAAATGTTCACTCAAAATCGTATCCAAATTGTATATTTAATTTTAAGTATTTAACATACAAAATAATAAATTAGGTAACTGATGTATAACTACATATTTTTGTAACAATTTAGATATGATTTTGTTTAAACCAAACACTGTACACTAGTACACTGTAAATGTCATGTATTTATTTAAATTTGATATAAGTTTCCAATAATAATAATTTATCTATAACATATTATATACTATATATTATATTTTACCAACTTGAGAGTATTTATTTTAATTTGATTAAAATATAAATATATTACAATTATATCATATTGTATATAATTCACAGTACCTACTTTAATTAGATTATCTAAGTATATCTGATAGAGAGTGTCATTTTATCAAATAATTATACAGCTATATAACTTTTAAATGGAATAAAATATTGTCTATTTAATATTCAATGTTATTATTACATCAAATAATATTATTCATTATAAAATATGTAATATAATATTTTTATTTATAAATTAATAGATATTCATGAGGTAAACGAATAGGATATAATTTAAATCAAACTTTATTTCATATTGCACTTAATATCAAGTTAAAAAACTTAACAAGATCATAAACTAAAACTGCTACTTTATTCCTAAAGGAACAATCTCTTTTTCATAGAACACACATTTCTTATCTCTAAGCTAGATTTTGCCTATTTTTAAGTAATAATCTAAATATAATACTTTATGTTTAATTTAAAATAATTTAGGCTAAAATAGGCAGACATTTTTTTGGGTATTATTTTATTTTTATACTTTCACAATATAAGTATAAATATTAGATATTTAACTAAATAACAGTAATACCTGAAATTATATTCATTTTGCCAATTTAGAGTTTGAAATAATGGCACGAGGATTGTTATAACGATGATAGTTATTTTGTGAACCCCATATAATGTGTACAATAAAAACTCTGTACATTTTGCTTTTCAGTCCCAGTTTATTTCCTACAACAAATAACAATTATTATAATAATATATTACTAATACATAATTAATTTGTTAGACCAATTCACATAAACAATTTTTTTAAATACAAAACATAAATAGATTACCTTATAAACCAAAAGGATCTAAGACAGGCTGTGGCTGAGAGGTCTGAGTACTGGAAGGAGCAGTCATTCCAAGATTACCACCACCTACTGCACTACCACCAATACAGCTGGGTTGTACACCCTTAAGATATAACATAAACTTACATAAGAAAAAAATATATAAATAATATTCAAATTATAACTCAATATTTTTTTTTTTTGTTTTTCAAAATAATGAATAATTTATACAATCAACAAATTAACTGAATTGAGGGTAAATATAAATATTAAGACTTTAATTTTGAACAGTAACATTACTATTAAGTAATTCATATAAAAAGAATATTAAGGAAGATTTCATTAATAATTCAGATTAATAAATAAATGAGCAATCTGGGCTATACCAAAAGAAGTAAATTTATAAGATTAAAACAATTTAATTTGGGCACATAAAATGTATGGATTTTTTTTAACAGAAATATTAGTTTTAAGGGGAATTGGCAAATACAACCTAAATAGTAATAAAAATGTTTAATATTATACAAAACGGCAAGTTTTAAAATAATTATTATGACGCGATGAGCAAATATAAATTCTACAAATATTAATATATCCTTATGTGCATAATAATTACACAGAGAAAATGCGCATTATCAGTAAAAAAAAAACAGCATCCTATGCAAAATTTTTCCAACTACAATATACATATATTATGGTGCAAATGTGCAATGATGGCCAAACTAGCAAAGCTACTCAAATTAAAAACAAAATTTTTACAAAATAGAATTTTACATCAATAATATTACTATAAGAAAAATAGTATCAAGCAGCAGTGGTGCAAAAATATTTTACTGACACTAGATAATTAATTTTTTTAATTATTTATTCTGAATAAGTAATTAAAATAACAATATAAATACAGGTTCATACTTCCACTGACATAAAGCAGGGATGAGCAACTCTAACTCACTAAAGAAACAATTTTTAAAACTTATAACTTATAAGTCTAACAAGCCGGATCATATTCAAATTTATTTTTACTCATTTACTTATAAAAATCAAAAATATAAATTTTAAAACAGACTAGATAAAAATAGTATGTGTGCCAGATGCAGCTCGCAGGATGCATGTTGACTATCCCTGGTATAAATTATAATTATACTGTTACATTAAATTTTTTATTAAAGATATTTAACATTAAAAAAAAAAAGTAAATCTAAACATATATGACAATTTATTAGAGCTGAACATAGACCATACCCGTAAATTCTAATTTAATGTTATAGTGAAATAAGTTTAAATTATACTAATTCAATGCAAGTTTATTTTGAAGCAGTTTTACAAGTGAATGTTACTTACCATTGGACCATATGTTGATACAAATGGTGAAGGGTTGGACATCATTCCTTGACCCTATAATCCAATATACAGCAAGCAAAAATAAAATAAAATAATAATAAAAATATATGTACATAAATAAAAACATGCAAAATAAAATGTATAAATACAAAAATAAATAAATATGGGCAATAATTTTAATTTGAGAAGCAATTTACAAAAGGAAATACCAAAATACAAGCTTAAGTATGTAACATAGAAACAATCCACTACAACTAAAATATATTATTTTTAAGTTGTAAATTAAAAACAAATAATCAACATTTGCTACATACCATTGGTCGATAATTTGCACCAGTTGTAGCGGCCATAGGTTGAGGACTCCAACCCATCCCTGGTTGACCATTACCAGGTTTTGGAGTATTTTTAGGAGAATTCCATTGAACTCTTTTTTTTTTTAAATATAAATCAATAAAACCATTTTTTACAAAATAAATATGAAATAATTACTTACGGTGGCGGTTGTGTGACTTTATTGATAGTAAGATTTTCTGCTAATGATGCTAAGCTGCTATCTAAATCTCCAGTTAATACCTTTTTATTACCTGAATCAGATGCACCTAAAATTAAATAATAAAAAAATAAAAATCATTATAAAATATTTTAAACAAAATAACAAATCATTAAAGCAAATAAAATATGATAATAATGGCAGCTGAATACTGAAAAATCATATTAATAGCTAAAAAATAATAATAATAAATTACAATAATGCCCATGCCACTTACATAATATAGCATTAAATATAAATATTTAAAAAAAACCACTGAAGAGTTAACTCAAGTACGGACCTTACAATAAGCCTAGAATTTGTATTCTTGCAAAAGCATTAAATAATTTAAAATAATGTGCTACAGGCCAGTAATTGAGTGCCTGCTTTGAAATAAAAAAAAACTACCCGGAAATCAAGAAAATCATAATTCACACAACATAGAAGGCCGAAACATATATGCCTGAATACAATATCATATTATATTGTATACCTGAAGCAAGTGCGGCCAAATCGGTTTTGCCAGGAGATCCATATATAGATTGAGGGACGCTTTGAGGAAGAAAAATATCTGCTGCCGAATCCGAAACAGGATTAGGATCAGGATTAGATGATGAAAGAGTAGAAGGCGGAGGAGGTCTTGGTGGAGGTATTGATGCCCCACTAGATTTTCTGGACTCTGATTTTTCGACCAATGGAGGACTTGATTCAAAAATATTTGAATCAGAAAAAACATTTGAAGAGATAAAAGATGTCCCTGAACACGCAGCTTGAAAGACATATACACTCAGGGAATTTCTTATAAACATATTCTTCTATTAATTGTTATTATACTCTGAATTTTTCATTTACCTGTAGCAGTAGGGGCAGGACATGATTGGTTAGATTCAGGTTGACCAAAAACAGATGTAAATGATTTATCATCAACAAATGCATTGCTAGTATTTGTATTAAATCCATTGCTCATCCAGTTATTAGCAAGAGGAGTAGACATATCATTTGAAGCATTTGTTTGTGATCCAGTCATTGGAGCAGAAAACATGTCAGCAAATGGATTACTTAATTGAAGTAAATCATCTGAAGCTTTTGTTGACGTCTGAAAAAAGTTGATTTCAATTAAATAAATAACTCATTATACTATCATATTGGCCCAAATTAAAAACTTAATTATATCTTATGTAATACCTGTGTAGCTGGAGCTGGACACGAAAACAAGTCTACAATAGGTTCAGATGAAACTAAAAACGGATTGTTGACTGAAGCAACTGTACCATTCACAGGACTATTGACTTTGGCCTTGAAGAAAATTATTATTAGCAAAAATAATTTTAAAAACAAACAATTACTAAGAAAAAATTCTAAAATACTACTATGTTACCTTGTATTGGTTTAAAACGGCTTCTTCTTCAGCCAAAACTGCTTGCTTCAATGACTCCTCAACTCCATCCGCTTGCTGGGCAATTGTTCCAAAAGAGCTGCTAGTAGAAGAAAGTGCAGATACACCAGTCTTTACATCTGTCCGATGAGTGCTATACGATTATGTCAGGGATAGGATAGGAGATGGAAAATAAAAACAAAATAAAATACAAAATTCAAATAAAAAAGACAAACATAAAATAAAAAGAACTACAAACACTACTATTACTTAGTTTTAAAAATATTTAGACTAACTAAAAAAAACAAATTAGTT
Source organism: Pentalonia nigronervosa (assembly GCA_014851325.1). Classification (NCBI taxonomy): domain Eukaryota; kingdom Metazoa; phylum Arthropoda; class Insecta; order Hemiptera; family Aphididae; genus Pentalonia; species Pentalonia nigronervosa. The sequence goes on along the minus strand of JACXSJ010001648.1, from coordinate 35,761 downwards.
ATAAGTGGGTAACATAGGGTGACCACATTTATACTAAAAAAACAGGAAAAATATCTACATCTAAGGATCTTGAAAAATATTTTCACCTTTTTTATATTTAAAAGATATTATGGAGATAACAACCTGTTTGCCTGTTAAACTAAGTGTGTTGTTGACTAAGCCAAAGGGTAGTGGTCGTGCAGGTTCATAATATGAATTTGAACACTGAATATAAACACTGTGCTAAATTACTTAATTCATATTATGTGTTATATTTCATTACAATAGCTAAAAAGAGTGTTTACCCATTGATTTATATAAATAAGATATGACATGTCCGAGACATGCTTATCGCTGATAAAATTATTTGTTGTCACTCGAAGCCTGTTTCGCAAAAACTATTGTTTATTATATTGGTTTCAATATAAAACTGCAAAAATATGATTTTCAGTACAGGTTTTATCTGTTACTCACATTTAATCATATTAAAATAATGGGATTAAAATGGGACCATCCTCTAAAAATAATATAAAAAGTGTCTTGTACACAGTTTGTTGGGAGAAAAAAATTATGCTCAAAAAGTGACATAGCATTTTAAATTGAATATATAGTCATCCTAGGGCCTAGGGTAACACAATGTGCAGCCTACAAAAAAAAAATAGGGATTATTAACAACTTTTTTTACAATTTTTAACTGTGAAAATTAAGTATAAATAATTAATTAATACCAACAAATTTGTAACCAAATTGATATTCACAGGACATATATTATAATACAACAAAACATTTTTTTTTTCTAAACCTTATTGCTATTTATTTATTATTGTTTTACAAATTTCTATTGAAATTTTATCAGTTTAAATTATTGATTAAGTATTAATATTTTTACTTTTGCTTAATTAATTATTAATTGACATAATACATTATCTGTGTATAATAATATAATGTATTATTGTATTGTAAATTAATGTAAGAACTACAACAATTCTTTGCTTTGTGGACAAAATCCAAAATAGATAGATAATAATGATATATAATAGTGATGTATAATGATGTATAAAGTTTAAAACAAGCTAATTGTAAACAGAAATTTTAATTTAAAACTATATACATTATAATAAAATACCAATAAGTGCATCAATAAAAAAAACTAACTAATAGGAAGGTACTAAAGGGATGCAAACATAAAAATACTAAATAACTATCAGTCAATAATCACCAAAAATCCATTAAATAAAATAAAAATACCCTTCACAAATGATAAAAGTTAATCAATTATTTATTTTATGATACCTATTAAAGAGAACTCAAATATAATAGTTTAAAATGTTACGGTAAATTTTAGAAATTTCGGCAATGTAGGTAGTAACTATGTGTTGTCAGTAATATTGGAGGACACCAATTATTGTAGGTAATTGGTCTATATTTTGCTAATTGTATGATAAGTTTAATCAATGTCGATTTATCAAATATGAAACATAATAATACTACCTTTTGGTTTTTTTTTACCAATTTTTAAATTGGAGGGGGGAACCATGTGTGAGTTATTACAAATATTATTTTTATGAACAAATGCATAACAATAGTTTCAAGAACAGTGGTACGAATACATGCAAAATATTTGACAATTTTTTAAATTTCAATGAATTGGAAAACACATATGTATTTGAAATTATTTGCAGTTTGTCTTATTAAAATAAATAAAATAATATATTTTTATAATAGCAATAAGAAATAACTAATAAGTATAAATTATAATCACATAATAAGTACATGCTATAGTTAATTTAAATATTCCATAGTCATTTAAGTAAATATTATAATAAATAAATTAAATATTAGCTATTACCCACTTTGACTATTTATTTTTAGTTTTTTATATATTGCCTAACCAAATTAGCCACTGTCAAAAATAACTAATGAGAATAATTAGTTGTCAAAATTGACGGTAACATATACTTAAAATAAGCAAAAATAGGATACAAATTAATATTATTTATATAAAATTAACTTAATAATTAGGATATCAGCGAAATGAAATACATAACATATTTTAAATTTGAAGATTATGGTTGTTAAAATATAATAGATAAAATGTCTATTCAAAAATACTCAACAATAATTGTTTAATTGTTTTATTATAATATTAGAACTCATATTTTGATAAAAATTGAACTTTAAAATATATTTATTTGTATTATACCAATGAATATTTGTTGTTGTTTTAAATTAATTGATAACATTTAAAATTTAAAATGTATGTATGTTTTCATTATTTATTTTTATACTGGACTGAATTTCTTTGAAGTTTAATTAAAATTAAAACAAATTTGATTTTAAATTCTAAATTATATACATAAGTTACTGTTTTTTTTTTCAAACAAAGTGAATTATTTTTATAATATTAAGGTCGTAGTTTTAAATATACAGTCAATCATTGGGTAAATAACTACCTACTTAAATCACATTCAAACACTATTTTCTAAATAATATTTAGCTATAATTAGATAGAATTCATATAATTAGATAAAACTAAACAACAAAAACACACACATAAAATAATATAAGGACGACTTGAGGATTTAAAAAAATTGTAATAGAAAGGAGCTTATATATTTTAATTTTAATTATTCTTCATTAAGGAAGAGTAATGTAAAAAATATATAGAACAGAAAATCTTCATGAAATATTTTTCTACTTATAATATATACAGAATGATTCAATTAACATAAACACTCATTATTTCGAAAAACACTAATGTTAACAGAATATTGTTCAAAGTATTTCGATCTATAAAAATCAAATTTTTTATAAATAGTTTATTATTTATTACTCATTAGTTAAGTATTTAAAGTTAAGAAAAGCGGGGTAGTAGACTAACATTTTGCATAGTATTTCTGTACCACTCCACTTCGCTCATCTAACTTAAAATACTACTAAGTACTTATAAACTAGTTGTCCAAAATTTGACGATATACATCAAAGTACTTCAAAAATTATTCTGCTTTGAAATAAGGAATTAAAAACGCACTTTGTCATTAAAAAGGTATATAAAAAATAAATGATAAAAATCATAAATAATATACATATTTTAAAAAAACTGTTCCCAAATTTTGCAAATTCATTTTTTAATTTGGTTGCTATGATAATGTAATTATATTATTCATATTATGTATCATATTATCATATTGTGTATTGATTGTTAGGGGGAACCTGGGTGCAATAACATTATAACATTAATTTCAACTTTGTTATTCAGAAAAAAAAATATTGTATTCAACCCTAAAACATAATATAATTTGTGTTTAAAAAATTTATAGAACATTAAAAGTTTTTAAAATAATGAGTGTCTAGCATAAAATGAATCGCCCAGTATAATTGGAAAAACTTAATTAATAAGGAAAAGCCTTATAAATAAATAAAATTGTTATAAAAATTTATTATAAAATAACTTATTTTATTATACCATATGACAATACAACCGTAAAGTATGCTTAAATTTACTCATAAATTATTAAATATTAGCTTTAATGTTTATTATTTTTGTATTGTTACATACTGCATTATATTACTTTATGGTAGTATTAATCATGATTCACCATTTTACCCAGATTAATAATTTTTATAAAAATATGAGGTAGTTTAAATTCCATGATCTCACTTATATAAATAATTCATTATTAATGAATTAAAACAAATAAGACACAGAATAATATAATAGTTAATAGTTCACTTAATAATTATAAAACACCAATTCATTTTCAAGGAAAACAATAAATTATGAAAAAAAATAATAATAATGTTTAATTACATTTTTATCTGAGTAATAAATGAATATTATATTGAAGTGTATCTTTGAATAATATACATAGAGAAACTTTAAGAAGACATCATAACCTCATGTGTTATCTTAGTCGTACAATTGCATAACATGGCAAATCTAACATAATCCATTTAACTCATTATTTTTAATAATTTTTAAGTATTTCAGAGTTTTAAATTTCAGGATCAAATTTGCACAAAATCTATAATTTAAAAATGCTTACAACTGACTTTTAAATTAAAATATCTAAAAAAAACACTATATGACATGGAGTCCTAGGTTGTCTAATTTTATCTCATTTTACTTTTAAATTTAGTAATAAGTAAATTTACTCCTATTAAAAATAATAGAACAAAATGGATTATTCTGAACATAAAATTTGGTATGTTAAGAGTTAATAAGGCAGAGACAATAAATAAGAGTATGATATCTTCATAACACTCTATATCACATTCATTATTCGGGTAAAAATAAATTTTATTTCATACCTTGTTGCTTGTGTGGGAGTGTTTGCTGCTGATTTTTTGCCTTCAATAGAAGCTAAATGTTGTTCTAATGCATCCAATAAGCTACTGGGGGCCTAAAAATATATAAGTAATTTAATTACACGAATAATATTTAATAATAATCATATTGATTTACTTCAACATACTTTAGTCAGATCAGGTATTTCACCCTTATCGATTCCAACATTTTCTGCTACTTTAAGAAATTCTCCTACACGGTCCATTCTTATAAGAAATTTTTTGTATAAATCTAAAGCATCTCGGCATTGCTTTTTATTCATATCAAAATATTTTTCTGCAAAAAAATAACGCATTCGTGTTTGATGAATATAAAGATATAAAATATAAATAAATAATAATACTACATTTATCTAACTATTTGTAACAGTGGTGAGCACAAACTATATGTTTGGGTTTATGCAATAATTTAATTAAATATTCTTAAATTAATTATATCAATACAATTATACATCTACATACACCTTACCTAGAAATGCTATCTAAGACACTAAATTTGGTTGAATTCATTATACAGTAGTTTGGATTGGGATATCACTACAATTATATTAACAATTTGGAAGTTACACAAATTAATGATAATTAATAGTGAAATAGTAACTTGTAATTTTATACTCATTAGAATTTTATAAACAAAATTAAAATATATAAACTTGTATAGGAATATATCCATTAATGGATGTAATACAAAAATGGTTCTGAAATACAAAATACGTCAGTATCCATACATTTTTTAGCTAAATAACATTTGTAATTATTAATTCAGTTAAATAATACTATTAAGAGTACCAATCCAACAACCAATTTTATTTCCCTTCCATTTTGCCACATCTAGCTGCATGATTTTGTTCCAAAAGACAGTCTTTTCAAAGAGTTTGGCAAGAAATTTTATATTCATTTCTAAATTTTAAATTTAAATTTAAAATATTTAGAATATCATAGCTAAATGCCCAGCACTGTTTTAAATTAAGCTGTAATTGAATAAATACCTAAAAGATTAATAATACTATCATTATAGCCAGCAAATAATCGGATCAGATCACGAAATAACAACATGAATGCCATATTAATAACACCATTTGTGAGATCAGCAGCAGAACAATCAAATTCAAGTAGTGCATCAAGTTGTGACTGTAAAACTGGTAATGTCTTCAACAACTTTTCTGAATTCATAGTGCGTAATACTCCATCTTCTTTGCTAAAATAAAATGCATAATATTCAACAAAAATAGTGAAATAATTAATTAAAATCAAGGAGCATAATATAAAACATTTTATTTTGATACTCATTAATTATAAATATAACTTTTTTTATACTAATACCTTCTTTTAACTTTACAAAAATCAAATGCTACAGTACGATAAGATAAAGCTTTTTCATTTAAGTATTTTGAATAACGTCGAATAAATGGTGACATATCATAACCTAAAAAAAAATAAAACTAATAAGTACAAACATTTTAAATTAATTATGTATATGATTTATTACTTGTATTTAAAAAATTATATGAACTATAAATACATACAATTATTTTATATGCTTATAAGATTTTGTTTTTAAATTAACTTTAGTTTTAATTATTTTTCTTACCAGATCGTACTCCGACGGGTCCTACATGTATCAAGCATAAAAATAAAACAAGTATACTTTTAATACTAATTTTATTTTTTTCAGTTTAATTATTAATATTTCATAATTTATTATACTAAACGTTAAACTAAATCACACTAACACAATTAATGATTATTTACCTTGTAAACTGCTTTTATCCAAAAAATTGCTGAGTTGAAAGGAACTATTACTGGATGCCAAATACTGTGTAAATCTCTAAAAATATATAAAATATTTAATAAAATATTATAATTAAATAATACTAAATTATTTATTACTAACCTCGTTGCCATAACACATTAAATGATGAACCGTAATTAATGATTTAAATACTACCACCCAACTGGCATTTTGTGACCGCTCAATTAATAGATTGGCTAGTTGAGGAATTGACACATTTGGTTCATTAGTACAATGTATTAAGTCTGCAATAAAAATAAATAATCATGTTTTATACATTAATACACACAGACAAATAAATAACTAAAATAATGTTCTAAAAAACAAATTTTAGAGATGGATCAATAATAATAAAAATAATATTTTTAATAATTATATGTATACCTAAAATGTATAATCCAGAGCTGTTACAAAATATAACACTCTGTACACATACCATAACAGTATGTATAACCAGTGGCATTTTTCCCTCCGATGAACCTTTTTGGCACATATCACATTAGTGTATTAATTAAGAATAAGCAATACTCAATATCAATGATATCGGTTTTCCAAAAAAAAAAAATAAAGATTTGTAATGATACTGTAAAAACAAAAGTCAAATCCACCAACAATCAACATAAAAATATAACAAATTAAGACATGTAAAATAATATAAATGAAAAATTAAGTTGATACATTGTTTATTTTATGATGCCCACTAGTATTTATCATTCCCTCTTTAAAAATGATGACAAGAGATCTGCCCCTCCTATACACAATTTATCTTTTTATATGAATATGGTATCGCACAAAAGTAACCACAATATTTTAAATGCAATTGTCATTTGTCATATAACTGATAATATTCATTAAATTAAAAAAAAATATTTTAGGCATTGGTTTATATATTGTAAAAGTTTTTCCTTTAACAGCAATAAATACTGATACCTAATAAATAAAATATATGCATACAAATAAAGTACAGTTATAAATTATTACATAACCATGCTAGTTTTTGGAAATTTTTCTCAAAATATTCAGATAATATTAATACATTTCTATTAATTTAAAATTATTATTACATCAAAAAGATTTATTTTGAAAGTTCCTATATGTTTATTTACAATATTACTTATATTTTTTAAAAAGCATAGTTATTTATTAATATTATTTTTTATTTAATTTACTTTGTATATTTTGGAAAAGTTTTGAAGGAAGCTATTAAAAACTATTATAAGAATAATAGTAACTAAAGTAAATACTTATTTGTATATTTATTATTAACTAGCTGTCTCGCTGGGTGTTGTCCGAGCCAAAAGATGTTTTTTTTTTATAAATTTATTTGAAAAAAAAATGTATATTCCATATAATTACTAATTTTAATAGTGATAAAATATGTGACCAATAGCAATCTTATAAATAGAGATTATGCATACATTTCATAAAAAAGCACTTTCAGTTTTTCCAGAATTTTTCAATTTTTCGGATATTTTTTCTTATTTTTCTTTCTTTAAAAACCTTATCAGGACTATTACGAACATTTTTAAAAAAAATTAGCACAATCCGATCAGTCCATTTTCAAGTTAAGCACTTAACAACAAACAGTATTATATATATAATCATTGCTAATATTATATTTTTGATAAATTATATTATATCAGTTCATGATTTTTGGAAAAAATTTTGTTTTTAAATTTATTGGTTATGAGTTTATTACTAATATTGGTAGTAATATCGGATTATTGGGTATCGGCCCCATCATTAACAATAATATTAATAGGTATATAATATTATAATTTATAAAAATATTACATAAAAAAAACAGGGTTTTATACCCAAAATTGGCATTTGGTATTGGTATCGGGTTGTCAAAAATACATCAGATACTGAAAAACGGTTTTGATACCATTTTTAATATTTCAGGATTCGGGAAACCATTACCTAATTTTGAACTGGGTATTGGGTATTTTGAAAGCACATGGGTTATTTTGCATTAAAATTGTACTCATTTTTAATTTTGTAGTTTTACCTAGACTAAATAAAAATAGTATAAAATCTGTAGTTTTACTGCTTTTACTGTAATTTTATTTATAGGTATTTTAAATTTTAAAACATTTGTTCAATATCTTATTCCTGATTTATATATTGTAAAAATACCATACGCATGATCAATAATTGTACTCGTTATAGCCTAGAGGTTATCAGAAAAAATTATATATCGTTTAGTTTTATTTAAATAATAATTAACAAAACAATTTTTAAAACCCTAATTCACATCTATTTTATAGTAATGGGTTATATTTTGGAAGTGGTAATTTTTTTCAAAATGCCTTTTTGGTCGGCTACTTAACCAATTTCTAGATTAATGCCCACCCACTACCAAAAAAAAAAAAATTAGGTGGGTATTATCATTATTTCTGATATTTTAACTGTATCGGATATTATTTCGGGCGCACAGGCCAGAAAAAATAAACTCCTATGCTAGCTGATAGGTTATTAATAAGTAATAACCCAGATAATATTATTTCATATTTTCACAATATCGGTTATTTTCGATACAAAAATAAAGATAACAGAGTGATAATGATGTAATGATGTAAATAATGTTATAAATTATAATAAATAGGAATACCTTTATAAGTAAACTACAAATGAAGTAGCGACTGTGACAACTAAAATATTTAATATGTAATTTTATGTTTATACCTAAATGTGCACTGAGTACCTAATTGTACACCACATCACACCCGCAATAGTTATAATGTTCTATCCTGTATAGTTGTATTGAAAAATGAGAGGTGTAATGCCCAAGTTGTAGTACATACAAAAACCTTTTTTGGGTAATATTTAAAATCTATATTTAATTTTCTACAAAAATGCATTCCCTCCCCCCCCACACGCACACACAAAAAACATTAACCAAATTACTCCACTAGTACAACGCCACATAACATTATTTATTTATCAATTTTAGTATTTATTAAATAAACGTTCGATATAATATATATTATATATTATATAAATTAAATGATATGATATTTCATTACTATTATTATACTAAATAATATGTATTATTATTTATTAGAGAACAAATCTGACAGGATACAGAAACTGGGTGTGGGACATTCGTCTCGGTTCATTCATTTCACAAGCAGATAATGATAAATAAATAAATATTATTATATTTCAGAATATAAAAGCAATGATAAATTATAAAAATAATGTTCTGGATAGAGCTCAGCATATTATATTTTGATAGGACTTTAAGAAAATTATAACTTTAAAAGTTTTGTATATGAAAGTGTTTTAATAAAATAATATGAATGAAATTAAATTTACAGCGCATAACAACACAATCAAACCTTAAGTCGGAAATTTTCAATCCGATTGAAAAAAAATCTAAAAATACATATTTTTAGTCTACAAATTAGAAAATAATAAATAAATCAAGCATGGATGAAAAATTTTAATTTAGTTTAAATAACATAAAAGTTAGTGATCATGTCATCGGACGTAACTAGCAGTTTTATATTTTAGGACTTCAGGGTGACAAACTAATGTAAAAAAGTAAAAACCTTCTTTATTTAGTAGATAACGTTCTTGTATAAACTTTAGTATTATTAAATTTTGTATATAAAAAAAACTTTTTTTTTTATTTAAATATATTCAATTTGTTTACAATAAAAAACAATAAGTAATAAGGACAACATAATATACAAAAGAAAAAGAATAAAACGGACATATATAAAAAAAAACTATAAAATAAAATAAATAATAATTTAAAAATTGCATGCAATATAGAACACTGGGAAACCCGAGATATTGAATGTTTGCATGAAAAAACTGAATAGTTTGCGATTGTTTTTCATCAAGCATATTACTACAAAATGTTTTATTTTTTACCAAGGTGTCAATTCTTAATTAAATGTGTCGTTAAGGCGTCCCAACCAAGTAGATTGAATACTTAAAAACATGATTGTTGAACAATTATAGGATAGCATGATATTATGATTTATTTATTACATTTTAAAACTTCTAATTAAAATTTAAAAATGTACATTACTGAAACCTAAGAGTATAGGTAAAGAGTATAGGTATGAGTAACATAGAAACATATTTTGAATGTTTATTACATATTATTTTAACTATTATATATTAAATCTTCCCAGTGATTGTTTTAATCAGTAATTGTATTATTCACTACATGTTGAACTTAATTTGTATTTTGTTTTTACTAGAAACAGCATGTTATGAATGTTTTTCATCATGGGCGTATACCACGTACATAATTGATAAACATATTAAATTAAATAAAACTGTATAACGGTTAATAAAAACTTATTTGGTACCACATAATTGCATCAATCAAACTGAGGTGAAAAGTCAAATTTAAAACGATCAAAATTTAGGATCAATATCGTTGTGGTCATCATTATTAACAAAAAAACATTTAGCCTAAATCAAAGGTTATATTCATTAAGGAATTCACATTGGATTGATATTTGCTAGTATTTAGATAAACAAGATTATACAAGTATTACAAAATTTGTAGTCAAGATGCTTTTGAAACTAATAAAATTTCCACCTGAAAAATAAAAACTCAATATTTTTGAGGTCATATATTTTCTGTTTTCTCCCCTTTACAATCGATGACCTAGTTAAAATTGACGTTAATACTAGAGTAGCTAGGGACGGCCAACAGGCACGATTAACCCTTATTACCAGTTTTATTTCAATAAAATAACAATTGTAATAATTATTGTTAATACATAAATACTCTTATAGCACATAAATTGTAAAACATGCCAATCATATAGGCAACTACGTATTTATCTAATTATTGGGGAAAAAATATTTATATTTGTTAAAACCCAGTTTAAAACCAACAATTAATAATTTTAAATCTAATTAAAAATATCTTAATTTTTATATTATATAATATATAATATAAAACTTATCTATTTTGAGCTGGGAATGATGCAATTTTTTTTTACTTTCCAATATTTACACACTATTTTTAGGACTCATGTAGGACTGCGTTTTCGGGCGTCCGATAATAAAACAAACGTCCTGGCGGGATGTCGAATCGACAAGAACCAGTTAAATACACGCTATTGTGATATCTACAATAATTAAAACTTATGTACTTCGTTTTTGTGTTTTACCCAAACCCCTCCCACCAAAAAAAAAAAAAAAATATACAGTGTGACAAAGTTTATATTATAAAGTTAGGGGTTGCGATAATATATATTTTACTTATTTATTTATTATTATTATAAGTAATAACGCCCTGAGAACTGAGAAGCCAACAAGCAAAGGTAGGTACAGTATTTTTTTTTTAGTCTGGTATCTTCTACGTATCAATGTATTAGTATGGTTTTAAGCTTTCGACGCATACGAACATAAATAATGAAAACGAAAAACGCGCGTATGATACACATGCATGGTGTACGCGCGATTGTGAAACAGTCATATTATGTAAATTCGACCATTTGGATTCCAGTCTAGATTACGAAAATCAAAATATTTTTTAAATATAATTAATAAGTTAGAAATTTATAAACAAGTTTAGAAATAAACATGGTTAGCAATAATACTTAGGTACCTATACTCTGTCCAGCGAGAGAACGCGTCGAAGACCGACGAAAATCGGTTTTTCTGCGCATCCCTACGTAGCATCCTTCCATAGGGAACCTGTTCGATAGCGGGGTAACAGGGGTGGATACGCAGATTCGGCGCGTTCTATCGCTAGACAGAGTATACATACTATATGAAAATAAAAATTAACATATTTTAATGATAACTAAATATTTTAGCATATTTTACATTATATATAATAATATTATACACATTGTAAGTTTGTCACATGTAAAAGACAAATATATAAGAAGTCTTGCTGTTTCACAATTTTGATTTTAAAATGTAAATCAAAATGATTATTTTGAATTCATCAGATAATTAAAGCAATTTGAAGAATAAATAAATGGTTACAAAATAAATGTTAATAATATTAGTGTGCTTATGTTTGATTTCATATCTTATTTTTTTTTATTTTTTTTTTTTTTTTTTTATTA
>JACXSJ010001648.1:0-23487 GCA_014851325.1 Pentalonia nigronervosa | reverse complement strand
TTACGTTTCATGTGCAGGAAGGACAGTTGAAAAAAATGTGGGATATATCACAAAAACTTTCCATTAAGTGTAAGATGCAGAATGGAGCGTCATTTAAATCTAGTTTGTAAGCATGAGTAGGTAAAAGTGTACGACTTGAACATAGGTGATTAAATTGTATGACAATTGTTCTAGAATCTAGATAGATGGAGGTTATTTAACCAGGTATTAAAAGGAATAGTAGGAACAATGTAAATATCTGGCAGCAAATTTTGCTGGGAAATTTGACTATTGGAAGGATTAAAGGCGTTTTATTTAATGACGTATAAGTGAAGTGAAATCAGTATGAGGAAGTTAGGTAAGAGAGGACCATAGTAAGTTGAAGGTAGATTTGGCTTAACTATCGGCTACTTCATTACCATTAATCCCAATGAGACTTGAGATCCATAGAAATTAAATGGAGTAATCTAACTAGCGAAGTATGAGAGTAATTTGTTTTATGCGAAAAACTAAGGAGGAAAAATGGAAGCTAAAGAAGTTGGATTTGAGAGCAAGTAGGCAAGACATAGTCAGAAGCTATTAGGTAATTGTTCAGAGCAAGGTTTGAGACAAATGTTAGCGCTTCTATGATGGCATAACACTCCGCGGCGGCGAAGGAAGAAGAAGAGGGTAAATTATTTGTGAAAGAGATATGTAGTTCAAGGATATAAAATGAATAACCTACCGAGAGGGCAATGACTAATCTGTCAGTACAAACCGTAATGTAATTACCAAAATTTGCATTGAAGTATTCTGAGAATATTTTGTTTATCGTAGAATAAGACATATTTTGTAGTTCTTTGGAGGATAAGGATAAAAAATTGTTTTCTATTTGGACAGATGATGAATTTAATACGGAATCATACAATTATTCAAAAATCAGAAGTTTGAGATTGAATTCACTGAAGTTAAAAGAATGGGTATTAATTTGGGAACATATCGTGAAGTGAGGAATAATAAATAGTACATGCCATAAATAAGATGGTTTAATTCTACTTTGATGACTGGGCAGAGAATTGATCTTAAGTAATCCATAATATTTCTGAGGCAGATAATTTGGAGTATTTTTAATTTTTCAATTTGAGAATGATACTGACCCGAAGAAAAAGCAACCGTAGTCTAATTTGAAATATCTTAACTTATAAATAAAATGACTCTACCTGGCTTCAATCATACACTTTAAGATTTATTTTTGAATAAATTTAATATTTTTTTTTTTTTACAATTAAATTGTGGAAATGGCAAAAATTAAATTTATATATTTTAATAAATTTATAGTTTTATATTCATAATACATTTTTTAATTAAAAAACATTGATAACTATAATTTTATATTTCAATTATTTATCTATGGACTGTTGCTATGTAAAACCAATATTACACTTGTTCAACATCGGTTGATTGACATCTTTTATCAATCAACAAAAACTCTGTGAACATCAAATGAAAGTAAGTATTTGTCGATCAATGACGAACCAGTGTAATACCAGCTTAATAAGTAATAAGTACCTATACTCATATATTTACAAGAATGTTGTTAGTTATTACGGAAGTTATAGTCTTATAGACATTAATTATAAATCATCTATGTTGAATATCAGTTGTTTGTATTTATGAAACCATAAGTCTAAATATTATTATTATGACTGTTAATCATTACACCTATTATTTATACATATATGTGTTATTTAATCTTAATACTCAGAGTAGATTCATATTTCTTAATTTGACAAAAAAACTTAAAATAAAAAATAAAACTATAACAGGATTTCTGTGATAAAGTTAAAGAATTACATTTTATATATTTTTAATATGTATGTTATTTATGCTATTTTGTAATATTAAGTTTTTATTTATAAATAAATAAAGTTATTATTCTCATTATTACTTATGCTTAATAATTTATAGGTACCTCATATTTGTATATATCTACCTAAGTAATTTAAATACACAATAATTTTTTTTAGTTTTTTTTTTTTTTACAATGTCTGTTTACCATTTTATATTTTTGTATTGGTAATTAAACATTTTAATTGTCACAATAACTAAGCCAACACACATGACACGATAGCCTGTTGTTTAGCCAACTTCAATCAGTAGTAAAAGCCTGTGCAAATAATTCTAACCTTAAAAAAATAAATTAATGGAATCAACTTACTTTGATTCTAGTCATTATAATTACGTACTGCTACCAATAATTTATTAATCCTTAAATTTATTGACGATAATAAAACAATTTTCAAAATACTATGACTATACTAATTGTATTCCAAATTTAATGAAATAATATTTAATAAATTTGACTTACATTAATAAATACCTCAGACATTGTATGGAAACAAATTATAAAATATATTTGACGCTAATGATCTTGATGTTGAGATGTAAATTGTTTTAATTTAAAAATAATAATAGATACTTATTTGATAGCTTAATTAAGCTATTTAGTTTTACCCTCTAGATATGCATTATATTATTATTTATTAAATGACACATTATTTTCTTTAATTTGTAGCTAAAAACAAAGTACTTGGTTTATTTTATACACGTTTATGTATCATAAAGTTAAATACAGTCGAAATAACTTAAATGTCAATGAATTTGTAAACTCTGAAGGATCAAAGTATTTTATTATTTATTACTTTATTAGATAGCTATATATAATGATAGTACCAGAGTCTAGAGGTAGACTGTTCCCTAGAATGTACTCGCACATGTATATCATATAACATATAACTAACGCTCACTATCACTTCCATAATTATAGGAAAATTATATACTAGTTATGGCTTAGATTCTAAGACCTAAGGAATATATAAATCTATATTTAGACTAATAAGTATTAGTCAAAATTAAAAAAGTTGTCAAGTGGGTATAACTTTGCTATACAGTAGGTGTTGAGTGGGTCATTGTAATGGATGTGTTAAATTTGAATTCAATAACATAAAATCATTGTACACAAAAAACGATTCAGAGTAAAGATAGGCTGTCAACCTAAATTATTAAGTATATTTTATGATATCATTGCTATTAAAGTAATTAATTATAATACAGTAGGTTGAATTATTTTCTTAGAAAACATTTTATTTTAAAATATAATAATAGTTTCAACTTATCAAGTACCAACAAATAATATTTTTAAATTACAATAAAATATCTAACATCATAATTCTTTGTTTAAATATCTAATTTTGTCTAAATATCAATAACAAACAACCATGTAAATATATTTTAAAATGTTTAGTTATACTATTAATTACTTACAAGAAACCTTGTTTTAAATATTCAATCCTTGACTATAAAAACTGAACATAATATACATTTTTAACTACAAAATAATTTGTAAATGTTTGATAGTTTGAATGAATTTTGTTACCATTATAACTTTAAATGTTTATAAAAAAAAGTGTGCATATGAATCTTTAATAATTTTCAAACTTTTTAATCAAATATAAATGTTTTAATCAATATTTATAGAAAAAATCAAAAAAATCAAAAATTTCTTTTGCCTATAAATAAATAGCTCAAAGAGTAAAATTCTTTTTAAAATTGTATAGTGTATAGAAAATAATAATCTCATTATTTGTTGAAGATTTTAAGTATCTACGATTATTTATATTACAACAAATTCAGAAAGTTGTTAGTTTATGGGTGAATATCCAATGTCTAATTTTAAACTCTCATAAAAAATTAGTTTGACTTTAAGTAAACTTTATTTTTTTGTGAAAATTAATAAAACTTATGGGGAATCTTATAATAAATTTTCAAATCTTAAGTTAAAACAAAAGATTTTTTTTATGAATTTCTAAATAAAAAAAAATTCAAATTTTTGTGATTTTGACATATTTTGTCAAACTCTCAAGCTATTGTAAATTTACACTTGACTTTTTTTTAATTTTCACTAACAAGTATTAAATTTTTAAGTTTTTTTTATATATTATTGTAATACTTGACCTATAAATACCGCTGAAGGAGAAGTAATGCTAAAGTAATTCCCTCTTCAGTTTACCATTGAAGGGATTCAGTTCACTATATCACTTGAAAAAAATAATATAAATTAAACAATATGAAAACATTATTTAAAAATTTAAAATGATTAAATGATACCATTCAACAATGCTAAAACACTGTGTTGTTGAAAACTTACCAACAACTTTGGTACTAGCCTCAATACAGAAATTGTAGATAGGTACATAAAAAGTGAAAACATTTTAAAGAAGTTTGAACTTAAAAGAGTGTTTTCTTATATTCATCAAAATTATGATTCCTTACAAACTTTAATTTTTATTATTTTGCAAATATGAACCAAATGTTGACCACCAATGATGCCAATTAAATAATAGGTAATTAAGAGCAAGTACCTTTTATTATTTATAAATTATTATAGTAAAAAAACAATACTTTATTTCTAATTAAATAACACTATGTCATTATTATTATTTGTAAGTAAATACTAGGTACTATAATAAAATAATATGAGAGCAAAAATGTATTAGAAATTAAAAATGTACCTTGATAGTTGTTTTAACTTGGATTGGTGTTCTAACTGATTAGTTGAAGTATTATATCTATTAATACTAAATATGGTATATACCTATTACAATAGGTATAATGAATGATTTAGAAAATTTGAGACTGATTTTAATTAAAAACAAATCAATAACCACAGTTTCAACATTGTAGGTACTTATTCATCAGATAAGCATGTTGGCTACAATATTATCATCTTCGACATGCACTATAAACTAAATATTTTAAGTAATTTTTTTAAAACTTTTATTAGTATGTTTTAATAAATTTAACTGTGATGTAATGTTTGATACTTATAAAAGAATTGGTAAATAGATGTATTGTAAAAAGTTAAGTAGGTAATCATTAATACTAAATAATAATAAATATATTATACCTACATTTTAAACCTTTATCTTTCATCCAAATTAACAGAAACCCTAAACATGTCTAAAAATTCTTAAGAATTCCAACACCCAAAATTTATACAATTCAAATATTTTTTAAAAACACCCAAAAACAATTTATTGGCTAACCAGGAATTAAAATAATAATTTATTTTAAAAACTTCAAATGGTATTTCATTTTGTATATATTGTTATAGTTTTGTAGTTTTATTAATAGTTGATTCATAATAATTATTGACAGGAATAATTAAATATTTCTTGTATTAACAGATATAAATAGTTATGAACATTTAAATGTTTGAATAAATTGTCTTTGCCTTAGTTTGCAAATAGGTAAATAGATACAGATATTGTAACAAAATATCAAGTTATAAATTAGTTGAGTACACAAATACGATATACTTAGTTTCAAATTTTGACCAGTTACTAAATTAGTTAAAATAGGTAATTAATTTTTAGCAGAATATTAAATACCTATAAAAAAAGTATAAATTTAAATACATAGGTACCTATCTAGTTTTACCTACCTAATAAAAATAAAGAAAAAAATAATCATTTAATTTGTTTTTACTTAGATTAGAATTACTGTTGTAGTAAAAACTGAAAAATATATAAATTACAGAGACAGATGTGTAATCTATTTAAATAAATCATATATGAATATGATACTTAAAGTTTAGTGTTTATATTCTCTAACAAATATAATAGGTAGGTGGTACCTATGTACCTACTTAACTAAATGTTGGAAAAACTTATGACCCTTACCTATTTTTTACATAAACCATAATTATTATCAAGATTATGATGAAGAATAGCGTAGGTACCTATTGAAATTTTACTCAAATATACTTAGATACTGGTTCAGTTAAATTATGAACATTCAACAATATTTTTATTTGATAGACAAATAATATAATATAATATGTATATTTTAAATTAACATAACTTAATTCATTTTAACAATTAAACCTAGTGATGCATAGCTAAATCATAAATAATAACCTTGTGTTTTTACAAAATACAATATTTTAAACACCCTGTTACTTTCATAATATATCATTTATCCATCTAAAAACTATATATTTCATACTATAAAACACCAATACCTCAATAGTATTTTAGTTATACCTCAGCATTTAAGAGTGAAAAAATAGAATATAGATTTAAAAATCATTAAAAAAAACATTGTACAATCATTATCTACCACAAGACCTACTGACTACTACTATACACACATGTATATCCTTGTATACATATATCTAGCTTCCACAAAATTAGGCAACATTTAAGTTGTATTGCACTCGATAACATGTGAAGCTTGAATTGACTGCTATTTACTATTTTGAATCGTAGTAAGTTTACGTTAGATTATGAATAATAATAATAATCCCGATAAGAATATTAGTAACAAGTATACACTCACAGTCCAAGTGTTTCTTTTTCGGTCCGATCAGTTCTTCGGTGGTGGCCTTGCACACGGACTTGGCCAGACCTTGTCCAGCCAAACTATGTCGGGCAGCTAACAGTCTATCTTGTATCGTTTGACCGGCCATCGCGAATGATTCTTCGGGTATGAGTGCTGCACGGTTTTCGTTTCTTCTTCTCTCTCTCTGTCGTTTTACGGTCAAGCAGACTGTCTAAACCTTAGCGGTTTTAACAAGCGTGATCGGGAAATAATTACCTGATCGATCGCTCGGAAATGGATTCGCCAACGATTTTGCACGTACTTAATTTTTTTTCTCCACTGTTGCACGTCGTTAAAGGGGAGACTCGAAATCCTAGCTAACGTCGTCTGTAGTGGACTGCACTGCCGTCTCAGTCTGCTACTCTGCTAGCAAGTAGACTGTCACCGACGTTTCTGTCGTTCCTGATAATAATAATGACAGCGATGAGCCGATGAAAAAAAACACACGCACACGCACTACTTATCACGGTTCAATAAGACATTAAGAACGTCCGTCGGATTTGTTTTGCCGGTAGATCGCAGCCGCCTCGTCATCTGTGGACGAGATCGTATATTTAGTTGTGGTGGTGGTGGTGGTGGTGATTGTCGTCGTCGTTTTCATATAACACGAACGGACGAACAATTCTTCGTTTCCCACGGATGGACGGTCACGAGGCAACGACAAACAAAATATTATAATAGGGGAGGTCCACAAACGAGATTCTATTCGTGACTCACGGGCCACAACGACTGTCGGGTGGCGTGGCGGGGTTTCGCACTTTCGCACCCGTTCGCAAGCGCGAAAATATTTCCGAACCGTTTTGCGCGTGCGCACACGGGGTCATGGTCGAGTTTTCCCCACCACCAAAATAACTTCACTCTTATCACTCATCTCTCGCTTGACTGATAACGAGGAATCGACTCGCCGATTTCCACAATATCGCACTATCGCGTAATTGCGCTTATGGTTTGGCTTTATGTGTTATTTTAAATCAACATTTTTATAACTCTTAGAGATAGACAACTAGACGACGTTTTAACAGTGTTTATTAAAAAAAATTTTATGATGGTTCGAAACGCTATTTTCTCCAGATCCAATTATCGACTGTGTAAGCGATATGTAGCAGAAAAGGTATCAAGTACTATTTACTATAGGTTTTTCTATTTTATTCATAAGAAATCAATAAGTTATTTAAAATCATTATTTGAAAAAATGTACGGTATTCATGGTTAGAACAAGTGTTTTTATGTGAAGCAAGGATTTGTCATAAAGAACCTAGGTGTTCACACAACCTACAGCCTGCAATGCTAGATAATGTTTGGCTACAACACCAGGCCCCTACTTTAAGTTTGTTTGATGTGTTAGTAACTAAATGTTAATTTAAAATGTTTCAGGTTGCCTACGCAATCAATAAAAATTCAGCAGATGTAGTAAATGATTTCATAGCTCATCTGAAAATAGGCAAAGGAAATTCTATGAATGATATTGGTTTGCATATGCCTCTTAATATTCTTCATAAACATTTTGGAACAAATTCATTAAAAGATTTTAAAATTCCAAGTCATGAAATTACAACTTCTCAATTCAATCCACGTCATGTAATAATACATTTGAATAAATATGATTTTATAAATGACATTCTTAAAAACCAAATTGATATAACTCATCAACCTTGTATGAAGAATTCTAAACCCTACATCATTGAATTTAGGTAATTGGTAAGTTTAGTTCACCATGTGTACTTATTTAAAATCTAGTTACTTTTAAACTTCTAATCACTATAAAATTAAATCTCATTTCAATCATTACAGTTCTCCAAACATAGCAAAACCATTTCATGTTGGTCATTTACGTTCAACTATTATTGGAAACTTCATTTCTAACCTAACAAATTTTATCAATGGTCATGTTGTACGTATTAATTACTTGGGTGACTGGGGACCTCAGTTTGGTTATACTCTACTAGGATTGGAACAAATGAAACAAGATATTTCTAATAACAATATGACAATAGAATCTTTACACAACGCATATATACTTGCCAATCAAATGGCAAAAAATGACTTAAGCATTCACCATAAAGCTAAAGCTATATTCAATAATTTAGAATGTGGTAATTCTACCTCAAATATCAGTAACTTATGGAATGAATTTAGATTAATCACTATTAATGAATTAGAAATAATTTATAAGAGACTGGGAATAGTCTTTGATGAATATGATTGGGAATCAAAATATTCAAAAGAAAAAATTCAAGATGTCCTAAAAAAACTCAATAAAATGGGTATATTAGAACTTAAAGAAGATGGATCTACTGTTGTGCTTTTTAATAATCAAAAAATCACAATTTTAAAAAATGATAATTCTACATTATACCTAACACGGGATATTGCTGCAGCACTTAGACGCTACAAATATTATGGTTCTGAAGATTTATTTTATGTTGTTGATAATACTCAAAGCAAACATTTTTACTTACTAAAATCCTTAATTGCACAAATTAATTCAAATATAAATGTGCATCACATTCCATTTGGAAGGATACATGGTATGAGCTCAAGGAAAGGCCAGGGAATATTATTAGATCAACTTCTAAATCAGGCAAAATCCACTATGAACTTAAAAAGGAAATATTCTGAAAGTTTGTATCTATAATAATTATGGTTCGTAACTAGTTGCATTAATTTACTTATAAAAACGTATATTTTCTTGTGACGTAAAATATTCTAGATAACATATAAATTTATTTTTTGAAAAGTTGAAATTAATTACAAAGTTTAATTTTGCATATTTTATTATATTTTACAAAAAAAGTCATATAACAAATTCAAGCATTTTACAGTATTGTTATGATATTAGGGCATATTCATAAATATTATAATTTATATTTTTTTCCTCTATTATTTTAGCTACATATTTTACAGCATTTTTGATAATTTTAATTGCATATTAAAAATACTATTATTGCAATAAATGTCGAATCTAATAATAATGCTTTATTAATATTAATAATATCTTACTTCAATTATTTTCAGCTACAAAAACTAATTTGATTGACGATAATGAAGTAGCAGATGTATTAGGAATATCTGCTATAATAATAAATGATCTAAAACAAAAACGAAAAAAAGATTATAATTTTTCTTGGGAGTCAGCATTACAGGTAAGTTTTTGTTTGTTTACATTTTCTTTGGCTCACTGATCAAGTTTGGTTTAAGCAACTGCTTAATTTTTTCAATAATTTAATAGTTATTTTAAGCATATAATATATTTGTCAAATGTTTAAATATTTTACAATATATCAATATAATAATAACATAAAATTAGGATGTACTGAATATGTCTTATTTATTTATTTTTTAGGTAAATGGAGATACTGGCATAAAATTGCAATACACCCATTGTCGTTTAATAAGTCTAGAAGAAGTTAATTCCAATATTACTTTACCAGACGAAGTTATTGCTGAATGCTTTACAGAAACTGTTGCATTAGACTTAATTTTAGAAATATGTCGGTAAGTTATTTTTATGATATAAATTAGATACAAATTGTTACTTTATCCCATTTAACATTTGTCATTTATATTTTCTCTATACTGGTCATTTAGTGTTATATTTTTAATACATTGATCGATTATAGACTCTGAGCAAAGCAAAGAATGTATTCATTTTACAATGATGTGTTGTTTTTTTTTCTGTCTACACAATAAAATATTAAAATAATGCTTCAATTTTCGTCATCAGTATCTTTTCTGGTGGGAAAGTGAATTTAGTTGTTACTTTGAGGAGTTAAATGTAAAAAATTTCCAATAGTTTTTAAATGCGTCGGTAAAAACAAAAAAATTGAGGTAAAACAGGAATTTTTTCACAATGAAAATTTTTGAAAAAAAATAATTTTGTTTTTTGGTGTAACAAAAGAAATAATGACTAGATACATGAATTTTTACCAAGTGTTTATATAAGCATTTTCTATAAACAATATATTTTGAATTTTTTTGAGCTATTTTAGATATAATAAATGTTCAGTTTTTTTAATTTTTTTTTATAATTGTCAATAAAAAAATTTTTAATCAGTCAAAAATTTGAAAATTTAATGCAAGGTTCTTCATAATTTGTTATAAGTAAAAAAAAAAATGAATATAAGTCTATTATAGTCTTTTATAAGCATCTAAAATTAAAATTTCAACAAAATACGTAAAAATTCACAAAAATTTAGTTTTTTTGATTAGAAAATTCATAAAAAAAATTCTGTTTAAATCTAAGATTTAGAAATTCAGTATAAGTTTCTTCATAAGTTTATCTACCTTTCACAAAAAAAAGTTTACTGGAAAGTCAAACAAATTTTTTATGAGTGTTAGAAATAAGACATTAGAGGATATTAATCTTTTTTCTCACGGAACAATTATCTTATTTTGTTTTAATTCAAAAACGAATAACTATAGACATTTAAAATTTTCACCAAATGTTGAAATTATCATTTTCTATATACTAAATATATTTAAAAAAATTTAACTATTGTTGAGTTAATTGTAGGTCTAAGAAATTTACGTTTTTTTTTTAATTTTTTTCTATAAATATAGATTAAAAAGTTATTGTAGGGTCAAAATGCTTGAAATTTGAATACAATGTTCCTTATAAGTTGTTATAATAGCAATTCAAAAATATTAAAAAGTATATTTGCACATTTTTTTTTTATAAGTATTTAAAGTTCAAATTTTAACCAAAATATCGAACATTTGCAAATTTTTTTGTAGTCAGAAATTTATAAAATATTTAATTTTTATAGCTAAGGATTGAAAATTTAAAACAAGGTTTATCATAAGTAGTTAATATTGTAACCAGTAAATCTAAAAAATATATTTACATGGTTGATATTTATAAACATTTTAAGTTAAAATTTGGACAAAATTAGATATTTAAATGAAAAGTAACAATGTTAGTTATTTTGATGTAATTTAAAAATATTTTTCATGGGTGTTTGAAACTTTTAAAGAATATTATTATGTTTTCAAATAAAGTATTTGGCTGACATACTGTCTTTGATCAGAATCGTTTTTTGTATACAATGATTTTATATCATTGAATTCAAAATTAACATATCCATTACAATAACTCACTCCAAAGACCAAAATGTCTGACGGTGAAGTGTCTATGAATCATTAATTCCCATGTTGACATTATATGACTATTTTTACATTTCTTTCATTTTAACATCACACATCTTACCACTGGTGAGTCACCAGCAGCACTTGATTTTTGAACATTAAAAATTTAAATTTGATAATGATTCATAGTCTGTTAAATCTATGTACACGTTTTATCATTAAAATTAATTTAAAGATGTATATAGTTCATCATCTGTATTACTCATTATGAAAAATTGTAAAAATTGTTCAACAAGTACCAAACACAGTTATACAAGTTGAAAGTTCAATTAGTCATATTTGCCATAAAGGTATAAAATTAGTATGTCTTATGAGGAAAAAAGTAGATATTGTTATTGAGTGTAAATAGCATACAACACTAATTAATCGACATCCCATGTTTGCCGAATATTTTCCTATTGTTTTAATTTGTCTGTTCAAGACTTAAAATATTTAAATTAAAAATGTTGGATAGTTGATATTAAGTTAATCACGTAAAAAACTAAAATGTATATTTATTTATCTTATAAATCCACATGATAGAAGTATTATGTTGCGTATGAAATAGACAAAACAATAGGTAATCATGCTTTCTGATCTTAAAATGCAGTTGAATGAAAATTAATACAAATTATAGTTAATACCATATTACATTGCCGTATCTCAATTTTATAATACTTAAAATATAATATAATTTTGTTTTTCAGATTTGAAGATATATTAACTGAAACCAACCAAGAATTAGAAGCATGTATTTTAGTTAACTATTTATTTCGATTATCAAATTGCATCAACAAAGCTTTAAAAATTTTAAATGTTAAAAATTCTAGCAGTACTATTGCTCAACAGAGAATTTTGTTGTTTCGCAGAGCTAGAGAAACTCTTAGTACTGGAATGAAAATTTTAGGATTAGTACCATTAAAATGTATGTGATTTAAAACCGCCATAATGTAATTTTTAATTATTTTACAAGTAATTTCTGTTCCACTGTACAAATATAAAGAATAAAAAGAATGAATAGTTTTTTTAAAATTTTTATCTTAACATTCATTTAACGTTAAAACCTACTATTACTTATTAAATCTGTAACTATAGATTATTATAAATAATCTAAGATACTTCTATTTCCATGAATTGTAGATAACCTTGGATCTTCACGTGAGTTATCTTGGTAAGATCAAGTAATCTGTTACTAAATTTTAGTTTAAAAAATAAAAAGTTTTTGTATGTTTCAACTATTGTGTTTTTAAGCACAATTTGTAATCGAGTATCAATGTAATATCTATTAAAAATTTCAATACCTTATTTAGCATTACTAATGCATTATTAACATATATATGTCACATCCACATAGTGAAATCACTCATTTCATGAAATGAACAATACCTACCTGTTTTGTGTACTTTGTGTAATTATTATAAAACAAGATTGTTATGTTATTCAGCAATAAATAATTATATTATGTCATAGTATTATAAGTATACTTTTCTATATTGTTCTATGAATAAAAATATAACAATTATAGTCAATAAATTATATCACATTACTTTATATTTTTATTTTATTTTTCATAAACCATATATATATATATTATATTTTATAAATGACAGTGTTATCTATGAAATATGAAATAATCATGAAATTAACTATACTTATATTACTTAACTACCTATATTTCTTATATTGTTTTATTAACAAAATAATTAATTGATTGACTTAAACAATAATTAATGAATTCTACCAATACATTTTTTTTATTATCCATTTATACATCTTTATTATTTATTTTTACATGACGATTAATTATGAAATTGACTATTACATACCATATTATTTTTAAAACAAGTACACCTACTTGAATGGCAAGGAGATTTTACCTTACATGAACAAGACAAAAATCCTTGCCCTCTTGAAATTTTTTTAGTCATTTCTCGCACTGAAAATTCAACATTTCTATCAACTCGATCAGTAGTGAAAAATTGAGTTGTTGATTTTTACAAACATTCACTACTGAACCTTCCTTTAAGTAAACCATATTTTGTTCCGAGTTTATTCAATCTTTTTTTTGTTCTGTGATCACACAAATTATGTTTGAATGATCCATAGATCCCCTATCAACTTTTAGTACTCTGAATACAACACATTGATTAATTTTAAAATCGTAAGTTATTTTGTTGTTTTCCTGTTAAAAATAAATTTAAATTAAGATCTATAAAGCCTAGAGTGACCATGTATGATAACACATTCTGGCCAAAGGTCTTTAAGTTCATTGATTACTAAATTTACAAATTCGCAGTCATTGTCATTCTGTAATATTTTTGGAGCTCCAAATGTCAACAATATAGATAGTAATTCATTAGTAACTTCAGTTGCTCTTTTACTTTCTAATGATCTTAAAATTACAAATTTTGTTGTATGGTTTTGGTAATTTAGTATCCATTTAAATTTGCCATCTGATACCGACTGAAAATCCACCAAGTAAATTTGTGCTCTTACATTGAAATCTCCAGTTGTAATAAGTTTTATTACAAATTCCTATTCATTAGTTTTTTACAATTGTACATTTCACAAACTTAAAAAAAAAATCAATTGGTGGTCTTTGTACATAATACATATAATGTAACGCATTTCGTAATTTTACATTATCTCCATGACCTGTCCTAATATAAAATTCTTTATTTTTATCAAAAAGATCTTCGTAACACACCAATAATCTAAATTAAAAAATAAAGTTTTAATTTTATAAAATTTGAATATATTCAAGGCTACACAAGGGTAACACTAAATATTTGGCCAGTTGAAGTTATATTGAAATTTTCAACACTTATGTAGAGTACAACATGTATTTTTTTGAATTGTAACACATATTTTTATCACATGATTTGGATTAATCAAATTTTTGTCAGCCAATTTGATTCATAATACTTGCCTCCAAGTTAAAAATTGAATGAATGACAGCCATCATTTGATTTTTAAAAAAAAAAAAAAATGTTTAATTTTCCCCTATATTTTTTTAATTTTTAATTCTAATTATTATTAAATATTAATGATATTGTAATATTTCTAGTCTAGCTGCTAGGACATATGCCAAAAAATACCCAGAAAGGTACCATCCGCCCCATAAGTTTGTTCTACGATTTTTATAAGGTTTAAATTAAAAAAGAAGATTTCCAAGTAAATAAAATAACGAGAACCAACAAAAGTGTACCCAAAGCAAATATGATTGATGAAAATACAGAACTTTAAGCTACATACAAGCAAACCTACGATCGTTACTTAAACATATCGCCCGCGAAATAGGTATTTCATATGACTATGTCCAAAAAATTCTTAAAAAACACAGAATATACCCATATAAAGTGGATTAAGTTCAACATTTATGAGCAGAAAATTTTAACTATTGGAATTTATAGCTTGTTTCAATACTCAATTACATAATGACCTTCAATTATAAGTCACATTCTATGGACTGATGAATCTAAATTTACCAATAATGACATTATGAACAAACAAAATCATCGATATTGTGATGATACAAACATTATAAACCCACACTGGTCACGTGAAATCAATTTTCAAAAGGTTTGGGGAATTAATGTATGGATTGGGTTAATCGGTGGATACCTTGTAGGTCCATACTTTTATGATGGGATACTTCTTAATAGAAGACGATATTTAATTTTTTTAACTAACGAGCTACCAATACTGTTCGAAAACGTATCATTAGACATGCGAGAAAATTCCAACAAGATGGTGCACCAGCTCATAATATAATTATTGTTAGACAACATTTAAATCAAATGTTTTGCGAACCACTGAATTGGGACTTATGGAGTAGTTCAATGGCCGGCACAATCTCCAGACTTAACGTGATTAGATTTTTTTATGGGGGCATTTAAAAACTGTGGTTTACGCAGATCCATCAGTCAATCTCCAGGACTTAAAAAACAAAATATAGGCATCATGTGATCATTTAAGAGAAAACCAGATCAAAGCAGTTACTTCAAGTGAATTTTTGAGGCGACTTGAATCATATTTAGAACGTAACAGGAAAAACTTCGAACACATTAAATATTGTACCTAATCAAAACATTTTTTTCCGCATTAATGCATTGTAAATACTACTGTACTACCATTATTATTATTATTTATTATTATGAAAATATTAATAATAGTTACTATTATTATTATTAATAGTAGTATAGTAGTAGTACTGAATATTGTTATTCTTTCTATTAACACAGTAAAATAAACAAAAAAATGTACATAGTACCTATTTACATATTTAACATTTTTATTCATAATTTGATGCCCGGAAATTAACTATAAAAATTAAAAACGTAGTTGTCCTATAGGAAGTGAAGAGTTTTGCATAGAAATTATATAAAAATTAATGAAAAAAAAATTACTGGCATGAACCAAAAATTAATAAAATTTAATGGTAAATTAGGTATACATTTTTTTTCTAAATTGAATTACGGATATCATTCATTCAATTTTGAATTTAGAGCCAAGTATTATGAATCAAATCAACTTTAAAAAATCGGTCTATCCAAATCATGTGCTAAAAATAAGTGTTACCATTAAAAAAAATACATATAAGACCATAAGTGTTAAAAATTTGAAAAATTCACAGAATATGTATTTCAGTACCTCCTAGGTTCCCCCAAAATTTATTTCAATACAAGTTCATCGGTCCGAAATATTTAATGTTACCTTAAATCTTGATCATACTGTACAACACCAGAAACTAGTGAACTTAAGCTACATGCCTACATGATTTCTTTCATGATATGTTGATTATATCAAGTAGGGTAATCCCTACTATATCATGATTTCTTTGGATGGAATTTCATGCAATATAGTCCGAAATACCACATTATTCGAAGACTTGGTTTTGATAAAACACCAAGATTTTTATGAATCTCGAACGAAAAGTCCGAGGCAAAAAAGTTCATTTTGAAAAAGTCCTGACTCATTATTTTAAATGTCAGACAAATGTCCGAAAATAAAAAATATTCTATTCACAAAATTAAAATTAAAAAAATGTAATTAATTTTCTTTTACAATATTATTAAAATATATTTTTACTTGACAATCGTAATTTTATAGATATAAAAAATAATGATCAAATCAATTATTAAATAAGAAAATAAATATATATTTTAATAAATAATAATTTATATTTTTGGACTTTTAGTCTGATAATGAAAATGTACTCGAACTTTTTGTCCTACGTTAAAAAAATGAGTCAAAACTTTATGTCCGACTTCTTTCAAAATTGATTGTTTAGCCGATACCGGTTTTTATACACCAATGGCGCTATCTGTGCAGTAAAATAAATTTTAAAATCAATAAAAATTATGCTTCATTTTTTTAGTTATATGTAATTAAGTAAAAAAAATAACTTATAATTTAGCACGCAACATGGTATTTTTCAAATTGCATAAAAAAGCTTAAAAATATAAATAATTCATAAATTTTCTTCGAAGTGGAAAATATCGAGTAATTTTCATTTATTTAACTGCTATACTTAAAAATAGCAATTAAATATTTCATAAAATATGTGTTAACACACTTTTAACCTGATTAACCACTTTTGAAATTCATCATTCATCTACACTTTTAAAAGTTTTCGCCGGTACGTAATAATAGTTGAATATTGCACATATGTGAGTCAGCCGTCAGGTGTTATACATTTCCACAATTGCCACATATTTACTAGTGTATATTTTACAGTAAATTTCATTCAACTGTATTTTGAGTGTAAATGCTTTCTAAACCGCCTGGTTTAGAAAATAATAAAAAAATAAAAAAATAAAATAATTAAACAATAAAATAATATCTTAATACCAAATAATTTATGTAATAATATTGTACATACTAACATACCGTATTTTCTTAAATATTTCATTTTTAAAAACAATTCTTAAAGTATTTCAAAATATATAACTGGTATTGAATATTTTTGTATTCATTAGATGGATTTTCATTTGTGTCCATTGCACAAATTTGGGTAATACCACGGTTGTAAATAATACAACGTTTATCTACAACCCAGGCTCGTGGGTAATGTTTACGATTTAAGATAGTATCCTCCATCGTGGTACCTAATACTATAAAACCCGGGACACGAAAGGACTCATTCCATTCTAATTGTGATAACAAAAACATCGTGGTTTGAACATTCCAAGCGAAAATAATGTAGCCATAATAATATATTAAATATATTAAAATTTATAACTATTATATTATTAAATTAATTAATTAAACATAATTTATAAACATAGTAGATTAATCCTTAAATAAGGTATACCAAAATTAACAGCAATCATGCATTATTACCAAAACAGGACAGGATTTTCAGAGCTGTGAATGTATTCGTTTTATTGTGATGATGTTTAGAATCTGAGCGAAGAATGATAGATGTATTAATTAAAACAATGTTTTTGTTCTTATTTTTTTTTCTGTCCGTTAACAAAAAAAAAAAAATGTTTCTATTTTCTTGATCAGCATCTTTTCTGGTGAGAAAATAAATCTAGTTGATTTTTTTAGGAAGTCAAAATTGAAAATTCTCAATAAATTTCAAAAGCGTCGTAAAATCGGAATGAATAATCATAGATACTTGAAATTTTCACTCAGAGTTAATATTAGCATTTTCAATACATCGTCAATTTTTCAAAATATTTTAACTCTTTTTGAGTTATTTGTAAGTATAAGAAATTTTTGATTTTTTTTTCTATTAAGATCGATAACAAATTTTTCGTTGGGTCAAAAAGTTTGAAAAAGTAATACAAGATTCCTCATGAGTTGGCATAATAGAAATTGATTAATATTAAAGATATATCGTCACGTATATTTGTTTGATAAGATTTTGTAATTTGAAAATCGTCAAAATGAACAGCGATGGACTAAAGCACTATTTATAGGATTATAGAATAGGGAAAATAAATAAAATAAAATCTTAAAGCAAATTAAAATTTTTACAAAACAGACCAAATGTTAGACTTACCTTTGAAAAATATCAGTTTTACTTTAATATAACATAACTTTTGCTTTAGCCAAAGACTTTGGAAGTTGGAACCTTGGGAAATAATTGACTCCAAGCTTCATACAAAAAATCTTAGATCATGTACATGATCTAAGCATAAAATTCAAGTCGGCTATCTAAAGTTGCATTATATGATATCTAAGGGCTTATCATATTGACGTAAAAATATAATATCTATCATCTATGTCAATTGGTAATCATTGCAGAGAACGTAGACAGCATTAACGATTCTAAAATTTCAATGAACAAAAAAATCATTGCGTTCCGTTCGGTTTTATTTTTTATAAATCATAATATTTTCATTTCAGAGTCATTTCCTACACGTCGGCAATGTATTATACAACACAAAGTCTTGCTGGAATAGTAGTTTACGTAAGTTTATTTTACAATAAATTATTTATTTTTCTTTTATTTGGTACATTATATACAGTAGAATGAAATAATTTTTATAAAAAACATAGTTTATTTTATTTTTATTTTATTAAGAATAGTGAAAAGTCAAAAGTAGATAAACAGAATACAGAATATATGGATGTATTGGGTAAAAGTAATCAAAACCGTATAGTTGTGAGAGTAAGGGAGAAGAAGTATGTAAGAACTATTCAAGAGTAAATACTTTTAAAGAAATTGCACCTACTATACCATTAGCGCCACAACCAGTAGTTACTAGATGGGGAACATGGCTAAATGCAGTAGTGTTTTATTATTGCGAACATTTTGATACAATAAAAAATGCCGTAACAAAATTCGATAAAAACGACGCAGTATCAGTTGAATACATGTTAGATTTACTATCCGATTCAGAGTTACAGTCAAATTTAATTTACATAAAATCAAATTTCGAAACTTTACCAGGTTCAATAGCTAAACTTGAGTCATCTAAAATTAGTTTAACAGATTCTATAAAAATTATAGAAGCTGAAAAAATTAATATTCAACAAACTCCCAATAATATTGGTCGTCAAATTCAAAATAAATTTAATGCAATTTTCGAAAAAAATACGGGTTACAATACAATGCAAATAATTTCAAAAATATTAGACGGAGAAGATAATGATCTAAATGGTTTACCAGAACATTGATATTAATATTAACGATATCACGTATTATAAATACGCCCATATCACATCTGCTGAGGTAGAGAGAAATTTTTCTATAAAACACTGCTGTCGAATAATCGCCGTTCATTTTTACTTGAAAATATTAAGAAAACGTGTCTTAGTGTGTTTCATGCCTTATTTACTTTGGTCTTGCCCATTGGTTTTCTATGTTTTTAGCTTTTTGAGTTTAAACTCATTTTATCTTTGTATATAACAAATTATCATAAAAATCTAATTTTAGTACTAAAGTATGGTCTTGCTTTCATTATATAAATAAGCATTAAAATACCATTCAAATTCACATGTCTGATTTTATATGGCTGCTCCAAGCGCGCCTTTAAAAAGGCAAATCTTGGTCCAATTATCTATTTTTCACTGTAAATATTTAACTCTAAACAAAATGTAACTTAAATGTGTCTATTAATTCTTAATAAAAATTAATAAATGTAATAAAAATACTTCAGAGTATATCGGATGAATAAGTATTACTGAGCCGCTGAAAGTTATCTTAGGTTAGGTTAGCAAATACTATATGTATAAATATAATAGTATTTTCTCATAGTATAACCCATTACCACAGAAAAAAGATAACTGTCGACAGCTCGGTTAACAGTATTCATGCGCGAATTTGAGCATTCTTATCTTGAATAGAGCATATAGACGCGATTGATAGCTGCATTCGATCGCAGTAATGAGCCGCGACGACTGCTCTGCTATGAGACAGCCATAAAATTACTAAACAATTTAAGAGATGAATCAATTTTAACACTAAATATGTATAATAACTTCCGGACAATTTTTTTTGAAACATGTTCAGATTATATTACTGAGTGGACAAATCCAACACTATGCAAATTCAATGGAGTTTCGTGGATTACTTTAAAAAATATAGAAGACGATTTCTCCTGGAAAAACATTTCAA
This sequence comes from Pentalonia nigronervosa, assembly GCA_014851325.1. Lineage (NCBI taxonomy): Eukaryota > Metazoa > Arthropoda > Insecta > Hemiptera > Aphididae > Pentalonia > Pentalonia nigronervosa. The sequence continues at coordinate 2,891 of JACXSJ010001648.1, read as the reverse complement.
ATACAATACAATTGATAAAAAATGTAATCCCTAGTCTTACATTTAATGAGGCAGAATTATTTGACGAGTTTACTATTGTTAAAACCAATTTACAGAAAAACCAAAAGATTAAATCTTTTGACACGTTGGATGAAAAATGGACCTATGTTTTTCAAACAGCAGATATTGATGGAGACTTTCCGAATTTAAAAATCGTTGTGGAATTTTTAATGTGTATTCCAGATTCTAAAGCAAATGTTGAACGAATTTTCTCCGACATGAATAACTTGTGGACTGATGATAAAAGCAGATTTGATGTTAAAACTGTTAAAGCCATATTAGTCGTAAAACATTTTTTCACTGAGGACTGTTCTGAGTTTCATGATTTTTTATTGGGAAATAAAAAACTTTTAAAATATATACATTCGTCCGAAAAATATTTGCCGAAGGAGTCAAAAACTGTAATACTAAATACCCAAGCATCAACTTCGAATACCTGTTAAATCATATTACACTATATTGTCTATATTATATTTATTATAGTTTATACTTATAAATAAAAAAAAATATTTATAATTTTTAAAATTATGATTTAATATCTAAAAAAGATTATTTTAGTATGTTAAATTTGTTAGTTATCAATTATCATTTTTAGATTTAAGACTTTACATATTCAAGTATTTCATAAAAAATTGATGTTTATTCATAATACAAAAAATTCTTATCTTTATCCCGTATTTTCGTATTTTATATCTGGCCACCCTACCAGTATAATAATAAAAACTAAAAACGGTCAATTCTGATTAATGATTTTTTTGGGTATAAGAGACAAGATTGGACTTAGATTTAGTTCCTAACTTTTACTTATATCTGTCCATTTTTTTTTAATTATTTTTTTTTTCACTTCTTAAAATACATTTTCCTGCGGCGCCTGTGTCCCCTTTCCATTTTTTTGTCATTGAATTAAATTGTGTAATTTTTTTATATTTAAAGTGCATTTACCTGCAGGCATTTGTCTTTTCCGCTTAATTTATTTTTCATTCTTTAAACCTAAGATAAATTGAAAATCTATTTAATTCTTAGCCACCTATGCTATTACGATCTCTATAAATAATCAATACTTAGTGAAAACTTTTTATTTTGTGTAGTTTTTTGTATTTAAGAATCTGGAGATAGACTGCAATCTCTTTCTTTTTTCTACATCTATAAAATTTTATTTGATTTTTTTTTTTGCTTTGTAATACGAATAATATATGCATGCAACGGGCACCCATAGTCGCCATTCCTATTTTTTTTTCATTTAATTAACTTGTATAATTTTTTTTTATTCTTATAATAAATTTACACGTGAGCACCTGTGCTTCCCTTTCAATTTTTTTTTAATTTTTTAACCTAAGCTAAATTGATATCCTTTTTAATTCATTAGCCAGGTATAACATTGTGATCGCTATAAATAATCAATATCTAGTGAAAACTTATTATTTTGTATAATTTTTATGACTTTATAATCTGAAGATTAGGTTGCAGTTTCATTCTTTCTCCTATAAAAATAAAATTTTATTTGAATGTTATTTTTTTTTTGCTTTTTAAACACACTTGTATGCGGGTGCCTTTGTTCCCTTCTCAATTTCTTTTCATTTTTTTTTCCTAAATAAAATGTATATACTTTTAATTCTATAACCAGGTTAGCACAGTTATGCACAGCTTGCAGTCATTTTTTTTTTTTATTATTAATATGGCTTCAACATTAGTCATTATACGAGAAAAAAAATAATTTACATTAATATACCTAATATATACATTCATTATAATAATGATATATGGAAGTAAAAGTAGGTAATAATAATAATAATGACATTAGTGGAGTATTTAAATTCGATTGTATAAATTGGTTTTTTTTAAGGAAATACATTAATAATTTACAATTTTTTATAGATTTAATATCTTCTAAATTCGTATGTGGGAAGATTTTTCTCTCTTCTGCTAAACATGAGCATTCAAGGAGGAGGTGTTTTATAGATATTAGAGATATGTTGTAGAATTCACATGGGGATCTTGGTTCTTTTTTCATTAGGTGTACGTGAATGATATTTGTGTGGCAGATTTATAAACTGTGTGGTTATGATTTCAAATTATAACAATAAAATAAAAAAAAAAGATTATCAATTAACGAAAATAATATAAATATATATTTATACCACGTTGAGATCCTATTTTCCGGTATCTATTGTGAGAATATGAGATACGTGTATTATTTGTTTTTCTATTTTCTAATTTTATATCACCCACATCCTAATATTTATCAAGTAATTAATATTTTAAAAGAAATTCAAACAAAAACTTTATTAAAAATTAATTCTAAAATGCATTTTATTAAACAAATGGGTATAAGATACGGATATCATACTAATAAAAAAATTTAGTGAACAAATATAATATAATAAATTATATGACAATATAATACATTTTTCACCATACTAGTTAGAATTAACCGACAGTCCTAATAGTCTCTAAAAATGGGAAGAAAAACGTATTAGTCATATATATTTCATAAATATACATATAAAAACTCCCCCAACCATGTATTAGATATACGTGGTTTGAGTAAATTTCGCCCAAATGAAAGCCACCCCTCGGATGCCAGAGACCAACCATTTCATGAATTGTGACTTGCTATTGACTATGATTAACTTGTGATTTATGTTGAAAACTTTTTTTTTTTTTTTTTTTATTTATTAATATAATTGTTTCAATACACTGGTATTTTTACAATATTACTATTTTACAGTTTACAGATTATAATTATAAATCTAGTAGGATGTCCTGAGGTAGCCGTGGTTTGAGTCTCAGATTTGTAGATCTCTTGCCGATGTTGTAGTGACGAGCTCCTTCTACATTTTGGAGTTTTTCGT
>JACXSJ010001647.1:0-78373 GCA_014851325.1 Pentalonia nigronervosa | reverse complement strand
TTATAACTTGGCACATTGTTATTTTGTCGTGGGTAGAGGTTACAGAAACTCATTAAGTACATTACAAATAAATATTATTGAAAAAATGTATAATATTATACTACAATGGGGAATGGATGATTTGTATCGGTTGGATATATTTAATGTCTAAATAAGCGTTAAACTGATTGTATTATATGATATTTCATGATCAATAAATATACATTAAACGTAATAGGAAATAATATTATTGATAATCAGCTTGTAGTAGGTAGGCAGATATAAAACCACTACAACTTGTCGGTTGGTGTTGCTCTGCTATATTAGATAGTATATAAAAAAAATATATAAACTGTAGCATAACAAATGGTACTGTACCTGATGAACTTAAAATAGCAAGAATCGTACCGATTCATAAAATAGGAGATAAAACAGATTTCACTAATTATAGACCAACCTCAATAATAGAAATTCTAGCTAAAATCCTTGAAAAAATAATTAAAAATCTATTATTAGAATACTTGGAGAGAGATAAAATAATATTTACTGGACAATATGGGTTTAAAAAATGTAGGAAGACGCTATAGTTGACATTAATGACTATTTATATAGTAAAAAAAAAATTTTAATTTCATTTTTGGTTTTAGAAAAAGCATTTGATTTAATCAGTAGATAATTATTACTAAATAAGTTAAAAGAATTAGGCTTTGATGACAATACATTAAAATGGTTTACCAGTTATCTGAGTAACAGACAATTAACCACTATCGGGTCTCATTACAGTAGGTAATCATTGTTATGTTAAAGATTATGGAATCACTCAAGGTACATCATTAGGCTCTATATTATTTTTAATATATATTAACTCTATACCTGCATCTTTATCAAAAGAAAAATTATTCATGTTCGCGGATAACATAGCACTAGTTACTTTCGAAGATAATTGTGAAAAAATTGAAATATACTATCAAATTTATTTACAATATATCTATGACTGGAAGGAAAAAAAAATTGTTATCACTTAAAATTAATAAATCGATTTACATGTCAATAGTTACTGTACGCTCACAGATTCTTGTTGGATATAACTTTATAATACATAAATGTGAAACTGATATGGCAAATTGTAGTTATAAACCTAAAAATGGTATTATCATTCAAATATTTAAGAGTGACAATAGAATTTAACCTAAAATGGTTAGAACACATACAGAATATCAAAAATAAAATGAAGAGCTTAACTGTATTATTTTACAAAATTTGTTTTCTTGATAAATCAGTTTTAAGATAAATTTACATGACACTGTATAATTCTATACTATTATACGGCATAACATGTTGGGGAGGCTCTAACAAAACAGACATTAATACATTGCATATTACACAAAAAATTATTGTAAAAGTAGCATACTCCCTACCATTAAAATACCAATCAGAGAAATTATTAAACCATACTAATATATTAACTGTTTATATATTATACATTAGGCAAATTTTAGTTAAATCCATACAAAACCACACACTCAATGATACAGAAATAATAGACAAAAGAATAGGTAAATACATTAAATCATCATATACTTTATTAAGTGGTTTTAGAAACTCTCTCAATTGCACGGGGAAATCTATTTTGAACAATTTAAATAACGAAGTAAAGAGTCTAATAAAAAGTTTATGTGAAAGTCAATCCAATAATACTAATGATATAAGTAATAAAAATCAAATAAAAAAGGCAATAAATATAATAGTTAGTGATTTTGATGATAATGTATGTATCAATAAATTTATAAAAAGTCTGCATGTCTAAACATACTATCATATAATATGTACATATACTATTGCTGATGTTAAATTTTGTTTCTAAAGTATCTATTTATTATATTATGTTTTAATAAAATCATATTTTTATTTGCATAATTTTTTTACTATAAAACAAATTGTAATATCGTTGAACTGCGTGTACCAGATACAAAGTTATAGCTCAATTGGTATACATATCACCTATTATTAATGTATTTTACTGTAATTATTTAATTGTAATTGCTTGGCTGAATAAATGAATAATAATAATAAATAATATAAATACGACAAAACGGGAATATTGAGCTATATCTTAACCGTCAAATATTTTGGTTTTCTTTCTATGTTAAAAATCACATTTGGAGACAGCAAAACTCACAGCATTCATATAGATTTAAAATTGAATACAGGTCAGCTTTTAAATACGTCATTTTTTAACCGTTTTGATAGTTTTCCAGAAAATCTGTTTTTATTATAACTAAATCTTGATAAAAATTATTTATCATTGGTTCCGAATACAATATAAGGACACCCACCACAATGTTCCACTCGAGAGGCAAGTCGTACTAGAGTTGGATTGATAATAAATTGCCAGATAGATGAAACGATTATTTTACTCCAAACGTTATAACTTAAATTAAATTGTTGAACCTAGTTAATATATATATATATATAAATTATAGTATTTTCAATAAGTAAGAACCTTTTAAATATAACTATGTACATAATTTAAACTAAAAAAAAATTTTTCTTGGGGAACTTGTACTGCTGTATATTATAAGTTTCAAATGTGCTTTTCACCAAAGAGTAAGGCTGAACATTACAGGGACTTAATCAATCCAGTGAACACTTCATTAAGCAGTAATTTTAGGTTAAGGGTTTATTGACAGATAGTTAGTTCACTTTAATTGCAGTTGCTCTTACTACCATACTTTCATTTATATATTTTGAACTAAAACTTCTAAGGTATTGTTTTAAAAATCAGAATCACATCATAAAATGTATAATCAAATGTTTCATGCGTGTTTTTTAGTATGTTCAAAATAATTTCATGGTTCATAATTCTTCAATGTCTTCATTGTCTTCAAAAGATTTATATATTATAAATTTAACATTAAAATTCAATTATTTTCAATTCTGAGCGGAGCAATGAATGTATTGGTTTTACAAAGACGTGGTAACATTTTGACGCAATTGGATAATTTGAAAAATAAAACTTTAATAAATATTTTAGTTATTTAATTTTGTTGTAACTCAAAAAATATTGTTCATATAAGGACTTGAATTTTTTGCTATCACTTATATTATTATTATACTATACATAAAGAGATTTTCAATTAATTTTAAGATATTCTAGCTACTTATTCTACGAAACTATTTACACTTTTATAATGCATGTCGGTATTAACTTATGTGAAATAATATTAAAAAATATTATTATATAGAATATACGATTTGTTTCTGGCAGTATAAATGTGTAACAAATTTTTTTTAAAAAATGTGGGCTGTCAGACCGCCACCGCTCATAATCATTTTTCGTATATAATAAATTATCATTCAATTCAAATTCGACACATCCATAATGACCTACTTAATAGAAATGAGTACACTCGAAACCTACAATCCAAAAATTAAATTTTCTCGATTTTTCAAAAATGCTTTACATATGGTTCACGATGCAATTAGAAAATGAGTACCTATTTTGTTTCTATAAACTATGGTCTATGATAATATCGGCAGAGATGTACCTATAAAATTTGAATTGGTATTGAAGTATAAATTAGCAGTTAATGTTGCCTGAATAATATTTCAAATACGTGCACATGATAAAATATAATCAAATTAATGTTTATATTAATTATTATTAGGACTATCATGAAGTATCCAATATGAATATCTTATAGTAAGTAATTTATTTATGTTACAAATTAAAATGAAACAAATGTTCATGTTATATTACTATATTCATTTAAATATTATCAATAAACAATAATCATTGTTTAAAATGTTAAACAAAACATTCATGATTCAATACGTAACATATGAAAATATAGGTTATGTATTTGACCATCGACGTGTGTATATTGTATAAAAATAGAAATAAAAGTAAAAATGTGCACATATAAAGGCGTAGGTGTTTAATATATAGCATACCCATGAAGTTGTGTAATATTTGCAATATTTCTGCAAGAAATTAACGATATTTTTCCTGTTTATTATGTGCATATAAAATAAAAACTATAATCTGGAATGCAGAAAAAAAAATTATAATAATAAAATCAATTGGCTTACATCCCAATTGATTATACAAATATTGGATCATGTAAAGTGACTATCTACCTCTTGCAAGTGAAAGCAATTAAAAACTTTAATTTTAACTAGAATATTTTTGGTCTGTGATATAATTCAGCGTAATACTCGTACACAGAAAATAATATAAAATATGTTGTATTATATATTTTAAACAAAAAACTCGAAATCATGAGTTTTCATGGTTTCATACTCGCATTAAAGTAAAATACCAAAAAGAAGTAGTGTATTTTTAAACAAAAGTGTAGTTTCCACATTTAATGTTTAATTAGCTTTAATTGAGTTTTAAAAAATAGCCTACCTATAAGTTAAAGTTAAAAAATAAAAAAAAAAGACAAATAATAAATAAAAAATTAAAATATTCATATATTTTTTACAAGTCTACCTATATAATATTATAAGTCCATCCATATTTTTAAAACCATATGGTGCTAATTAAATTTGTATTGATTAATCAGTTGTACTTGTACATTATTTTAATGTGTTTCAATTAATATTCATACGATAGTACTTACTACTCAATAATCACAATCATATACAGACAGCACAATACCATTTACATAATAATCAGTTATATATTATACGATAAACGGGAATTAATTGTGACCTGCGTAGGTACAAAGAACTTAAATAGTTTATTATATTTCATATCATAAACCAATAAACTAAAGTCAAATTGAATTCTATAAAGAGGCAAAGGCCAATGTCTGCATACTCTGCTACGAAACTATAACAAGGTGACTTTTTCACCAAAATGTTAAAGAGTATTATAGTCACATATTTTTTTATAACGTTGGTCGTTTAATACATTTTTAATATCTATTATTATCCACGTGTTTGATTTCTGAGTAAAGCGAAGAATGCATTTGTTTAATAACGAATGCGAGTGTGTGTGTTTTAGATCATATACAGTATATGATCTAAGGTGTGTGTGTTTTAAGTTTTTTGTGTGTCTGTCAATCTATCATCAATGTAGGGAAAAAAAACAAAAATTAACGGGAAACTGAAATATTTACGCAATACCAGTGTTTGACAAAACCAATTTTATTTTTTCATTGTAAATACGAACATTGTAATTAGGTAATATGGTTTAGTTTGCTGATTTATATGTAGATTTTAATTGTGTGACGTAAAAAATAGGTTAATTTTCATTTATTTTTTGTTTGTTTAACGACTTCCAATTTTTTTTCTTTCAAATTTAGTCGTTATCTATATGCTATCAGCGGATTTTGGAGACTGATTGTAACTTATAAGTCGAAATATTATTTCATAGTAATCATTGTATAATAATGCAATAAAAAATAAATAGACAATACAACTTAACAAAATTACTAAGTTTTTAATATATTATTAATTAATTATAATAAACAATTTTTGATTTTATTATTTTATAACTATTGTCTATTGTTTGTATGTATTTTAAATACACTTATATGTGATCTATAATATCCCAATAAAAGAAATATTTAATCAACCGTTATTAAATTTAAAATATAATTTTTATTTTGATGGAAGAGTAGTTGTGTGTGTGTGTATATTTGTACGAACAATAGGGCGTTTGGATTTAAAATTTAATTCATTCTTTACTAAATTAATTGTATAAATTTAAAATAAAATTAAAAATTGTTCTTTTTTTAAAACATACACCAGTTTCTTATAAAATTGTATAATAATCAACATATTTAAAAAGGTGCATTCAATAAAATTTTCTTTCTCGAACGCTGAATTAGTAGCAATAGTTGTTACCGACAGTTATTTTATACAAAAATGCAAAAAATAGGATATTTTTTATTGATAACTACGTATATGTATGTCATCTGTTTAACAATTACATTGGTTTAAAATCTGTGTAAATATTATTGCAAATGTAAATACGTGTTTAATTATATTTATAAATATTTATTTATATGTAATAATGTAAAATGCATTGTTTATAAATTAACTTAAAAAGTATTTTTATTATTATACATTTTAGTTAAGTATACAAACCCAATTTATTTTCTCGGTTTATCCCTTTAAATTTGAATTAATATACAAGAAACATTCAAAATGTTTTTAAATAAATCATTTAAAGGTTGTGAGAATAATATAATTTAATAAATAAGTTTCAATAAGAGTTTTTGTTAAATATAGTTATAGTAAAGCAATATTAAATTGTTAGTTATTGGTAAATTAATACAATTATTTAAATTTTTAAAAGTAGCCAAAAATAGTATAGAAAGTTTGAAATAATATATTGAAAAAAATCTTATATAGGTAATTTTAATAGTTTAACAATTTTTCGTGTTTTCAACACCATAATTAATAAATAAACTATTATTTTTAAGTTTTCACTCATAATATTTTGATTTTGTTTAGTCAGACGTTTAAACCATAATATTTTAACAACTGTTCTCATTTAGGTAGTAACTGTGTTATTTTAGAATAGAAGAAAGAATTTATTATAAGAATATTTGAATTGACCTGTGTAACTTGATTGTTTAGAGTAAAGATAAAAAAAATGATCAATGAAATAATACAAATATAGACAAATATAATATTATAATATAACGCATTAGTAATATAAGTAATAAATATAATATGTGTTGACGTACGATTTGAACATAAATAAGTAATACATTATGTAATAGTAGTTATTTTGTTTTGCATGGCTAAAATTTCAGAAACAAAAAATAAGTAATAATATTACACACTTAGTGTAAATCATCATTAATTGTTAGGAAAACAATTAAACCGAAGTACTTATTTTGTGTGAATAAAATATTTAAAACTGACAACTATGGATACGCCCAATGTGGATTATTTAAATACGTGTGGACTAGTTGACATTGAACATGATCTGGAGCGCTCTTGTTGTTTTTTTCATTATTCGTCCTCCTATAAAAGCCCGGGGGCAACTGAATTCAAGCTCATATCATATTTTTGTCGCACTCTCTGTTACCATGAAATCTTTGTTTGTAAGTATCTACGGTAAAATGAGCGAATCGTATACACACACAATATTATATATATATATATACCTATTATATTACTGAAACCGCGATTGTTCATCAATAATTGTACGCGACGTATAAAATATGATTTTTTTCATCAGTTATTAATAATATATTGCTATCGTTTTGTAGGCGAAATCCGCTGTGCTCCTCTTAGTACTTACAAGATCGAGCTGTGCTCCGGGAAGATTAGGTACTATCGATCTATATCTTCCAGAGTTCACCGTGACCGATGATCAGTCGTTCACGACCACTCCGACCGATTCGGACGATACAACGGAAGATTATACTTGGGACTACCACGCATATGATATTACTGACGCACCCACGAACGACATACCTTTGGAAAACCTAGTGGCTCATATCGACCTGCTCGCCGGACAGGATGGCACTACCAAAGGACAATACGTGTATACGAACAAGACAGGCTGTTCCATTACCGTCGTATACGTTGCGGGTCCATCGTCATCGCTTGCGGCGTACGCTGCTGGCGAATGAAAACCCGGTGCATTGTTGTTGTGTTGTTTTTTTTGTTTTTGTTTCGATCGTAACGTAGAATATGTTTTATGTTTCGGAACATTACCTGTCGAAATCGATGTCGAAAATCGTTTCAAAAATGTTTGCTTGGAAACTGTTTGTTTATACAGGTAATTATTAACCTTGAATTAATGGTGATTTCGACCGATTGACATTCCGAAAACATATTCTATGCTCGATCAAATATATGTTGTCGAACGGACAGAAATAATTAGATTTTATTATATATTTTATATACTTATTTTATTAATTTTTTTTTTAACATAGACTAGTCTTTAATAATATATAAAAACAAATCGATTGAAGAACAATATGTTACATTTAGTATTTTGCCTGGGGCTAGCTATAGGTGCGCATCAGTTTTGACTGAACGTGTAGCTGAAACCGTCTGGAGATCTGTTCAAGTTGAATTTGCCGGAAGCGTGGTTGGCGTTGTACATGGGTGGTGTGGTCGGGGCAGAGTTCCATTGGTTCCATTTGGCAGTGGTTGGGATAGAGTTCCATTGGTTCCATTGACTGTGTTTTGGCGCCACAGTCGATGGAGCGGAGTTCCATTGGTTCCATTTGCCGTCGTTAGATGACTCTGAACTCCATTGGTTCCATTGGCCGTCATCAGACTTCGATGCTGCAACGTCTGAACTCCATTGGTTCCATTGGCCGTCGTCATACTTCGATGCTTCAGCATCTGAGCTCCATTGGTTCCATTGTCCATCGTCATACTTAGGTGTTGGTTCTGAGTTCCATTGGTTCCATTGGTTTTGGGCTGCTGGAGGTTGAGACCTAAAATACAATCAAAATAAATTAAAAAATAGAAAATCATATTTCGACTTGATATTCATCATAGGCAGGACATCATATAATATCATACAGGTAGTTTAATAACACGAATATGTAATGAAAAACGAATGTTATAATTTGTCATTGATTGTAGGACACGGTCTATATACAGAACGAGGACCTATACGGTTTACACTTTTAATGGGCCGTAACAATTGTGACGAACAATTAACAATCCGTTTCCAGCCAAATAATAAAATTGTAATTATCTGTTTAGCATATGAATTTAATATAATATGTGTCAAGACCATCGTTTACTGTTAGAAATACTAAAACAGTACCCAGTGGATTGTAAAAAAATTATTATATTATATATGCCGCTTCCATATACCATTATATCTAATATTATATTGTTTTATATCCGGTTGCAAATGTATATACATAGTCGTATCTTCACCACGGTTGACGACCTTAATATCAAATATAGGTAGTCGGACGCGTATTGCAATTATGTTTATAATCGTACGAATGGAAAGTGCAAATAATAAATATGAACGTGTATAATATCGGGTATAATCGGGTAAAATTTTTCAAAAATAAAACACATCTTCCCCACACTGAGAGTCGCCATTATTATTGGACCGCCGATGCAAACCATCTCGCACACGAACCTCATACATATAATATTATACTTTTTGGAACTGTGAAACGATCGAAGTGCACAATTCCCGCGGTAAGTCGACCGCGAGCAGCAACAAACAGCAAATTTACACTCATAAAACGTCTATGACTAACAGATATTAGGTCACGCGTCGTCAGCCGAGCTAGACAGTGCACCGTTCTTAATATTGACCGTCATAACCGGGCACACGAAATGTTTTAAATTGCGCTTGTGCGTCGCGGTCTCTTGCGAGTGCAGCCCTTTATACTCTGTACAACGAGAAAACACGCCGATTCTGCGCATCTCCCCGTATCACCCTGTCATTAAACCTGGTTCCTCTATGGTTGCAGGGTGTCTCTTGGGGCTGCACAGAAGAACCGATTTTCTTTCGCTGAACAGAGTATAATATAATATATAGGTAGTATCCACAAAAGTCAAAAATGTCCGCGAGGTCAAATATATGACCCTCGTCGAGCCCGGAAAAAAGAGGATAGAGCGAGTGTAGTACTCACCATTGGTCTTGTTGCCATGAACCCGACTTCGGCGAGGGTACGGTGTGGACGGGGGCCACCGGAACTGGGGACGGGGCCACGGGCAGATGGTCGCCGATGGCCTTGAAACCGTCCTTGCCGGCGGTGTAGCTGACCGTGCGCCTCTGGCCGTTGGGGTCCACGTAACTGTACGAGCCTCGTCTGTTACCCTCGGCGTCCGCCTCCTCCTTGAACTCCACGCCGTCACCCTGCGTGTAAGCGGCGCCGAACTGACCGTTGTTGGACTGATACCGGGCGTCGGTCAGTATGGCGGCGTTCTGCTGGGCGGCGGACAGAGCCACTGACGCCAACGCCATCGAGACATATACCTGCAACCGCCATGGTATACGATGTAAAAACCAATTCGACCGTCATCGCGACATATTATAATATCACCACGGAGTTTGAGGTTTGGACGCGAATTTTTAAAGTGGACTGATATAGATTTCAGTGACTTCAAAATATCACGCCTATACGACAAAAACTATATAACACCAGTGTCGAAACTTTAAAAATACGCACCGTAATAAAATCATTTTTAATATTTTCGATTTGAGGTTATCGTCTATATAAGAAATCTGCTTAGCGTATCGTATTAAACTAGACTTTATTATATTTAATATTGTGTTATGTGCTTAGAACATCGATAAACGAAAATATAATTTGTATTCGAAAACTATAGTGAACTCTTGCGCATTATAAGACGAATTAAATAAGATCGGTCGTTTTCAAAGTGTTTTTCTTTTTTAAAATTAAACTTTGAACATTTTTACAAAAAAATTTAATGCCATGTACACTTTAAAATATAACTCTTACGTTTTATCGATCGTACGGAGTCTCTATTCAAACGTATTATATACAGACATCGTGGAGTTTATAATGTTTAATCGTATGCATAGTAGGTAGTAGTTATTGAATTGTTATAAAATGTACTTACGACAAATCGGTTCATGATTTCTTCAATATTGTCTTGTGCTACGGCAACTAGAAAACGAGAACTGGTACTGTTTGGTGTTTGTGGATAGCGTATTTATAAAAGATTGTTGCCCGAGTCCTGATTGCCTTGCATTGCGAGCAAGGTTAACGGATACGCCCTAAGGAACCGAAAATTATGGAGGGAAACATTATGAATGTAAAATTAAATAATAATAATCGTAGAAAAAAAATAAAATACCGATCGTATTCCATTTACGTAGTGTTTGACTTCCTGGGCGAAATTATGCTTAACCTGACCAAAACGAGATCAATCCAAACGGGTAAATATAATATGTGATGGTGATTGTTAATATGAATTTTTTGAAGGGCAACGAATGCCTGAAGTATACGAAAAAATTCCTCAAGACGTGTTTTTATTTTATTATTTTTCATTATTTCATGGGCGTGCCCCAAAGAGTGCATCGGCTGAGTCGCCACCATGTGCGTGGGAAGTAAGCGAGTGTGTTATTGTTTAATAAAATTACATTTCTAAATGTATTTGTAACTTATGATTATTATTATTTATATTGCATAATTTATTCGACAAATACGCGTCCCAAGTCTGGCGCCAATTGTATGAGTACTATAATGTACGTAGCCAATGATATTATTATCTAAAAAATCAACAAAAAAATACAAAAATGTGAGTTGACGACATTTTAAAAGATGCCTTCACATCTACCATAATTTTTATTAAAATATATAATTGAAAAAATAATTATATATATGGACTATTTCCGATTAACCAATAACAGTGAAAGCTTATACAATACCTACTCTATAATAAGAATTTTTTTTGTTCTCCACGAGACTTCGTTATGTGGAAATTTCACTGTATATTTTAAGTGAACTATTTCTTATTACCAAAGGTTTTTAATTTTATAATTGTATAATTATATATACAAAACGTGCAATAATACAATTAATTGACTTTACATAAATAAATTGTAAAAGTTTTATTGTTCCGATAATTTCTATTCAAGTAATTGAAGATACCTCTTTGAGATATTTTTAACATAAATGATTATGTTTATACATAAATATAATTGCGATGTTTGAGAGTTTCTAAAAATGTCGATATGATGTTGGTTTTAATTATACATGTTTGGTAAAGGTAAACTATATCATGATAATATAACATGTATTTATTTCATGATTTTATAGAGTTGTAACCCTTCTATTGAATAATATGATTATAAAAACTTGAAAATATTTCATTTTAGAGATGTCTATTTGCCGAATGTTAACATCGACACTTGATAACATATTGGTTTTTTCATTCAGTTAGGATTTTGCTTTTATCGTTTACAGTTATTAATGGTCAATATAATTATGTTTGAGTATTTTGAGGATAGATATATATAGATTATTATATAATATTATTATATTAATATAATATGTTTCTCTAATTTTTTTCTTAACAATTTATTTATACGTTTATGGTGTTATAAAATATTTTTAACAAAAAGTTCCTAAACTATTTAAAAATGATTGACAATCGATCATATTAATTTTTATTTGTTGAAATAAAATTTAACACTACCTATATAATAATATTTTGTTAGTTTTATAGGTATTTTTTACTTATAATCTTTATGAGATTTTGCATTTTATACAGGTATACTATATTTTATGGTTATTATCCAACGATAATCCACCGAAATTTATTCGTATGCATTATTATACTTAATTTATGTATAAAAAGTATGTGCCTAAGTTTAATTTACGAGACTTTGTTACTTGAGCAGGTGACATAGCATTAAATATTGAAAAAGTGTACCTATTGATAAACTGATGTTTTTAAAGTCACAATGGCTTACAATACAATAAAGATACAAATAGTATGTGTACAATTAAGATTTTATTCATAAGTATTAACGTTTATCATTATTTTATTAGAATGTCGAAAAATATGTTTGCATTATAAATGGATTAGTATGAACGAACCTTGATAATATAATGAGACGAGAATAAATTACAGAGCGTTAGATAATATGGTGGGTATAGGTATACTTAAGTATTAAATATTATTAATACTAATAAATATTGAATAATGATACATATAATACCTATACATACGAAACATAATGATATTTTACACATTTTAAATATTACTATCTCAAACACATTTATTGATGGAAAGTAAAAAATATTCATGAAAGATTCGTTTTGATAATTATAATTTAATACGTATAAATTATAAAAATATAATATTATATGTTAATTATAAAATAACAAAGCTGCTGTGTAATATTCAAATATTTTTTGATCATTATTTACAATCAGAACTACATATATTGCTATAGATGTACCTTCGTTTTTGATACAAATAATTATCGTCGAATAAGTACAATGCCACGCAAAATATTTATAAACGCGTTGGTGTTATGCACGATTGTCGATTTGTCAACTGTTTAAAACCCATTTAAAATCCACAGAAGGTATCTCTTGTATACATAAACATGTACTAACAATATTCGCGTTCCTACGATTTATAATTAATGGTTGTATGATAATTATGCACATTTTACATTCAGAGCTATTGCATTTACAACGAAGTTTTATGTAATATTATCTAGAAAACACTTTTTATGGTAGCTAATAATAATATAAAAGTGTTGATGCATGTGACGTATTGTAAAGCGCACGAATATGTATATAAAAAGGTACTTTGCACCTATGTATAGACACTGCCAAGAATACACAATTCAACGAATTCGGAAAATCGAAAAACAAAAACAACTCCATCCAGAATATTCAATATTGTTATTTGAGTGCGATAATAATGGTTCATATTGTGTATATAGTATTATATTTACTATAATAACACATGTTTATATAACACTTTTCACCCGAGTAGTTTATCCAAAGCGTGGAGTGGACTACATATCTATCCATTTTAAGTATGTCTGTAGTTTATTTTTGTAATTTATATTCATCACTCTTTTATGAATAAGACTTGAAGTGAAATTATTTTTTTATTTTTTGTTTTTACTACAGGATATAAGTAGTATGCTCTGCAGTACGCACGCAACACTGATTATTATAATGACGGATTTTAAATGATTTTAGAATTATAAAAAATGTGAAAAAAACAACTGCAACTAAAAAATCTATTATTTAGTATTGTACAATTAATATACAGTTTTGAGTGTTCTGATTGTCAATATCATCAATAATTTATGTATCTTTGGAATAATAGGGTAGGTATAGTATAATAGGTGTACCCATATAACTATACCCATTCTTTCAAGTGTGTTTATAAACGTTATTGGCTTGGTTTAAAATGGTTAGCCATTAGCATATACTTTTATGTAATGTTATTCAATAATACAATTTATTATTAAACATGGGAGTCAGCTGCAGTTAATTTGCTGCGTCAAAAGAAACCTAAAATCAATTTGACTAGTATTTTATGAACACCATTACACGAATGACGACAGTAATTATTGCTACTTTTATACTTACTGACGATAGAATAGTTTTATTGACCGTGAATAGACCAGAAGCTGTAATGACGGTTTGAGAATTCTGTACTTGTGACATAAAGAAAGTGACCTGCACAGTGCACAATACATTCATTAAAATACATACTTATATTTTGTTGAACATACATTAAGACATGACAAAATCTAAAACTATATACAATATAATATTATTATGTGTGTTTGATATAAATATTTATATTGATTAAATTGCATACACTTTAGTTGTGTGCAATATTTAATGTAGGTATATTAAGTATATTAATATATTATTAATATATTATTAATCACCATCAGACAACAGGTATTTAATGTATTGAAAAAAAAGTATGTGGTTAATATTTTATTATAACTTAAAGTCGTAAACATATTATTTAAGCGTTTTAACATTAATCATAATTAAGATATATAATTAAGAAGACTATATTTTTATCGTGAATAACAGGACTTAAACAATGATGTCTGAAAATGTTTTTTTGATTAGTTTTAGTAAGAAAATTTAATAGATATCAGAGATTTCTATAAAGTTATATAATCATATGGGATTAAACTGAGAGTATACTTTACACATGATCTTTTAGATACTTGTAATTCTAAATTCTAATAAATATTAAATTGATAAGCGGTTAAAACAAATGAAAATGTAAATATATGAAAAATATTTAGCATTTAATTAAAGTAGATTCCCATACTCGAAAAAATATTTATTTTTATATTTTTAACGTCATAAGGAAGATATAAAAGGAAATTAAATATCTATTGTGATTAAATGTTAAATATGATTCTATAAGATTATATTTATAAAATAAATTATATAGTTTTAGACTTATATTAATTAGTTAATGTTTAAAATTAAAATTAAAATACATTTAAAAAGTTATTATATACCTGTTCAGAGCAGTCTTGGGGTAATTTCCATATCGGTATGTTTCTTAAATCTGTTATTATTTCTTTGCTCTGTGTAGAAAACCATATATAATATTATTTTATTGTCACTAATTTTCACGGTAATAATTACATCTTAAAACAAACCGTTCCTTACTATATTATTTAGTTAGAGAATGATGACTTGGGAGATCAGTTGTTCTAGTTAAATATTAATTTTTGTCTCGAATACCAAGTTGTTTAAATAATGTAATTGTGTGATCAGACGAAAATATTTCGATAACCAGTCAGGTAATATGATCTCGAATGACAATGACGATCAAACACGTTTGTGGAAGATTGCAGTGTACATACTATAGGCGTGTAGATATATTATATAATATCGGTGGTCTCGAATTACTGTATATGTATATATATAAAATAGGATTAGATTAGGGATTCCCAACATTTTTTTTTACTATATACCTCTTTTTTAAATTTGTAAAAATTAACTTCCCAACAATTCTGAAAATCCCTCCTAGTGATGCGTTTCTCCCAGTTGGGAAACACTGGGTAGATTATAACTTATTTGTCTCCATAAAAGTGTGCCTCACGATTCATAAAATATTTTTATCACCCCCCCCCCCCAAAAAAAAAAAAAAAAGTCTTGTAAGCATTAGCGGACTGTCGCGAACCCTTTACCTACAACTTTCAACAACTTTTGAATAATAACTACCATAATCAGCATGGATTGTAATAATTAAAATAATAAATAAAAAATAATTAAATATTATGCGACAAACGAGTAACCGTGTAGATTAGATTATACTTTTTTTATTAACTGAACAACCACTGATTCGTGATCGATCCGTTCGTTAATTGAGTTACAATCATATTTTACACAGGCATCTTTTGTAAATAATTGCTTTTCGTAGTATAAGAAATATATTTTTTTTTTACAATAAATCTAAATGTTTAAACATTTTTTTCTTTATGGTAATCGTTATTTTTCTTTAATTTTATATTCAGGAGCAAAATATTTTTTGAAAATATCGATATTAGGTACTTATATAATGTTTGATATTGCAATACTATAAAGTGG
Source organism: Pentalonia nigronervosa (assembly GCA_014851325.1). Classification (NCBI taxonomy): domain Eukaryota; kingdom Metazoa; phylum Arthropoda; class Insecta; order Hemiptera; family Aphididae; genus Pentalonia; species Pentalonia nigronervosa. The sequence continues at coordinate 62,360 of JACXSJ010001647.1, read as the reverse complement.
TCTTATAAAAAATATATAGTAAGAAAAACTAGGAAAAAACCAACAACATATTATTATTTCGTACATAATAGGTACCTCAACGACAGGTACACAGCAGTATAATAGTGACGAGTACAAACACAATATTTGTTATGTAATCGTGCGTGTCATGCCGAGCAAACATTCCATATTAATGGTGAACGAATGGTAAACCTTATTACATTACTTTTTGTTATTATTCAAATATTAATAACTACAGCACGTTCGTGTATTATATTCTACATTTTTAAATGATAATAATATTGTACGACGTTTGTGTACAATTCACCGGTACATGTAGATACCTAGGTGCCTTCATTTCGTGCAATATACAATACGATCTATAATTTAATTTTTATAAAGTGGACAAACGTTGTACTCTGAAAAAAAAAACGCATCTGTCTCATTTCGAGAAAGATACAGTAATATAAAGCGATCATTTCACGAAATCAACACATATTGTGCAGTGCGTGTCCGTCACGGGTCTCCATCCGACCATACATATCTCTTTCTTTATCGTTCTATATATACTCGTGCGTTCTTATCTAAATCGCTGTCTTTGTGTCTGATGCCTGCAATGGCTGACGCTGCACTTTCCTACGTAACGTTATGTATCTAATTACAGATTCGGTGAGGGTGTCTGACAGATAGGCGACCAGGTATGTACCGATCCAGGCGTGCCCCAGGAACATCAACGACTCCAGCATGCTAACGCCCTTGTTCTCCAGGGCCGAGTGCTTGAACCTGTAAGTGGGCATCACGTATGTGTCGAAGTAGAATCGGGCCAGGTGTTCGAGGAACACGAAAAGCAGGTAAGTGGTGAGCCGGGGCCCGAACGCCACGCGTACCTCCTCGACGAGGTCGCAGAGCTGCGCGTGCGCCAATCGCTCGGACTCCAGCACCTGGCACGTGGTTCGTGGCGTGGACGCGAGCACCTTGGCCACCTCCATGCGCCACCGCGTGCGCAACGACCGGAAGCGAATGCACATCTCGTCGCAGAACAGCAAGTACAGCAGTGGAAATATCGAACTCATGTACCTGCAACGTGGTAACTGATAAGACACTGTCGACACCATCGCATATTATAATAGTATTTCATCGCATACGTATGAATATGCAATGATTTTTTATTATTATTATTAACAATTTACAGCGTGTGTTCCAAAGTCCCGCGTCGCCCAAAGCATTTTTGCGAGACCATCTCACATTGATATACATAATATTTTAATGCAGTTTTTTTAACAGTATCCGATCAATACAAATTCCTATTTAATGGAATGGTACGTTTCTTAATAAAAACCCGCATTTATATACATGTATAATTATTTGCCGCGGAGATCATTTAGATGCTATAAGGTACTTTTGGGATATACTATACAGTATATACCGCCTATACAGGCGGTTCATAAGATCGTAAGATAAGCAAAAACAATAATATATGGACGGGCGAGTGAAGTGCAGATGTTCCTAGGTAAATTACCTACTCACCAGCACACCCCCCCCCCCCCCCGTAAAAAATAGGTGCCGTGTATTATGAAAATATATTTAGGCACGTACTTAAAACTTTTAAAAAATTCAAATGCTCAATCCCAACACTCACACCTACACGGGATGCTAGCCGATAAAAAAAATTATATTATATTATATTATATTTTACTCAATAAAAATACTCTTGGAAATTTATCCCACTTGGTATTTGAGATTGGAGCTTCTATAAGTCCTTTGGGTTGATAGGACAAGAAATTCGTAAGTGTAGTAAGAAGATAGCGAAACAATTGTTTAATGACTCATCATGACGAATTGACACCATGCATTCTGCAGATGTTTCAAAACAAGACGCGTGTCGTAGGTATTTTAATAATTAGCAAACAATAGAAAAAATTTTAAAAATGTATGAAAAAAACAAGTAAAGTCAATAACATATTTTATTAACTATTGTAGGTGTGCGAAGAGACATTAAAAATTGTTCGCTAAAAAACGTTTTGTTCTATTTGTTTGCAGATGATAACCAAAAGATACCGGACGACGACGACGTTTTTCTCTACTCCACCGCAGTATCATCAGCAGAAGCGCGTCACATGTTTTTTATATAGAGAAATAATATAATATTTTGTATAATATCTTCATTATCCGTACTTGTTTAGTTATAAGATGGATGATAATAAGTACTATGTACTGCTGTATCATGTCTAAACACACTGATGTAACCCGTACGGTCGTAATATTAAACTTTTGTAACGCTGTACATTGTAATGAGATAAAGAAAAAATATTATAATAAATAGGAGGTAGTTAAATATAATATATGGACTCGAGTTGGTAATAATATTACGACTTTATGTAATATCATATAATAATAATACGAAAACACCATACACCCACGTCACATGTACCTACTTATATTATTATTGTCTCAGTTGGTCAATTTCCCTATATGAGAAAAAAATATTATAAACCACTTTCTTTATTGCAGTTTATATTATGTATATGATTATGAATGTACCTGTTGCAGTATATATTATTTAAAACACAATGTGTTCGACTTTAACACCTAATAACTGTGATTTCAACAGTGCCGCGAGTTCAGATAACATGTACGATACGTATGCGTGCGATTACAGGCGCGGAATAGGATGGGAGGGTGGTAAGGGGCTATACCGCATAAATTATACCCCCTCCTCATTTCGACGTGTTTTATAATGTTGTATTTATAATATAAATACTGAAATTCTAAATCCTAATAAACTAATTATTTATATATTTATTTATTTTTGCGAGAATTCAGTAAATTGTAACCCAAAGAATTAGATCACATTTGACAGAATAGTAAGACATTTTAAAACAATATAACTTAAAAAGATTCAAAACGAACTTTTTTCCATGATGAAAAGACCTACTTTAATTCTGATGTACTGAATACTGATCAATAGTAATTACTTGATATGGACTTTGAAAACTAATTTGGATTCCTCGTTTTGTTTTATTTAGATCTCTCTCACTAACAACTTTAAACTTACTTATTAAAATTTGGCTTTTGAAAATGTAAACATGTACTTAGAATACATTTTTGTATATTAAACAAAATTAAAATAAATTAAAATAATTAAAAAATAATAATAATAATTTAATAATATTAATAATTTTTTAATTAATTTATTTTTTTTTTAATTAACTAATTACGCTTTTTCAGATAAATAAATTAAAAAAGTTATTTGTAGATTCTAAAAATTAAAATAAATTTATTAAAACGTTTAAATCCGTTTTAAATATCAAAATTCATAAAATGTTTGATTTTAATACTTCGAGCTTGAAAATGTAACACAAGATTTCTCAAATTGATTTTAATTCTTACTGGAGTTTAAAAAAAATAAAGTTTAATGTCAAGACACATATGCTTGTCATAATATAATACTACGGATGATAATTTATTGTCTGCATACAAGTGGCAATAGTCCGGTATACTTAAATACTGACTGGTGGAAATATTGACATAGATTCAATTTTTATTTGTCGTTTTTCTAAAAACAAAACAAAAATGCAACCGGCTTTTTGCCATTTTAGATTTCAACAGATCTGCGCCCTCGTGTGAGTTCCTAACAGATATATTATTATAATACAATCGGTGATGCAAATCAATACGCATACCTCAAGATCGACTCGTAGATCACTCTTGCTGACATTTTGTTGAGCAAAATATCGATGCAGCCGCACGCGAGCAACGTCAACGTACAACCCAGATAGGCGATCACGTAGTAACGGGGGTGAGATCTCTGTTCCGTAGGCCGACCGTATTTCGAGTCGAACCGGTTTGTGTTCTCGATGATTTTCGGCAAACGCATGTCGACGTAGATCGACGTCAGTTGACTCAGAAATTCCCTCACAATGAAATTGACCGTCCAAAACCATAGGGTGGCCGTCGGATTTCTTATGGCTCTTAACACCAAAAAATAGCATGGTGTTATGTACGTCACCTTGATTGACAAACATTGAAAACGGGGTGTGATTAAAAATGTCAGATACCTATCTACATCTTAATCATAGAAATGCGTATTGCAATATTATATGATATTGTGGCATTGGAATATCGAACTGTTTACTATTTTTTGGAGGGGGGAGAGGGTTTCAATAGGCTAGCAAATATTTTAAACTGTTCAGTTTTTGAATATTTCAGATCAGATATCACTTATGATAATTTGTTAGTTTTAAGGAAAATTATAAAAGTTTACTCGTAAACAAAAGTGGCCTGTTTTCAAAATAGAACAAAATATGAAATCTTTAGTTAAATTATGACAAAGGTTCAATAATCTTGTTCCGCTGTATGTTTTGAATTATAATATTATAGAATAACTAAAAAATCGTTCAGTAGGTAATCGCTTCGCTGAGGTGTCAAGTGTATCACGTCATTGAATTGGTGCTGTAATAGATGTGTTAAATTTAAATTCAATGATAAATCATATTGTATACGATGAAAAACGATTCTGAGCGAGGACGGTCCAACATTTTAGTAACCAAGGTTACCAAATAATTATTTTAATAACAATTTTAAGATTTTAACAAATGTTTGAATTTTTTTTTGTTCCTAATTAATTTAAAGAGTACTGAGAATTTTTAATTTTGACCTTTTAAAAGTACCAATTACATCCAATTTTCTATCAAAAACCTCTATTTAAAGTTGACGATTAACAATTTTTTTTACTAAAAAAAGTATCTTTGGACACAAAAATAAAATCAAAAATCATTGTAAAATTAATACAAAATATAAAAATTTAATTTTAAAATTAAGATCTATATGAATTTGTATTTATTACCTATTTTGAATTCTTGATATTTGATTGTTTTTTTTGTTAATAACAAATAGGGATATAAGGTGGCCACTGGCCAATCGTAACAAAACCTAACCTAACCTAACCTAACCTTCTAATTTAATTGAATTAATTCACTGTCTATTAACGAAAGGTTAACTCGTTGTTCGACTCTATTATACATGTATTTATAGAATTTTAGCGATTATTATCACAATACTTAACGTTCAGTCGTTCGAAATCGACCACAGTGGTCAGGTCTAGAAGCATTATTTCATATACTTTTTAATAAGACACTTATTTACTCATACATATGATAATGTTTTTTTTTTATAATCAATGATCTCTTTATTTATAATTTCATTAATATATTAAAGTGACATTTTTTGATATTATATTGTATACTATACAATATACCTAGATGTAGAAAGTAAATTTAATAAATTCAACTTAAACATCAAATTTTCAATACTTACTTCAACTCAATGTAGCAGAATCAACTTACCACAAATAAAACTAGAAACGACATTATTACAAAAACTACGCTCTGTGATATTCAAGTAATGAAGTATATCGAATAATTGATAGTAATTATTAATCATCTTTACTCCAATCTTGAAAATCTCTTTGAAAATTCCAATTGTTCCGTTATAAAAATAGTAAATACGCCACTTATAATTGTATAACTTGTATTACTCAATAATTAGCTCACTCCCTAATAACTATAGCATTCAAAATTGTTTGAATGAGGATTACAATAATTATTACAAATGAATGTTTAGAAATTATATTGAAGTAAGTAGGACAGGTAGGCACTTAAATGTAAAGCTTAGTTCAGCTTACAATAATATAATAAAAAATTAAATAAAATCTTAGGTTAGATAAAAATAACGAATTAATATTAATTAAATACGTATTTTATAATACATACCAATGGCCATATAAGATTAGAACCCCATTGAAAATCTATTCGACCATAAAATACATTTTTAAGGCTCGTTAGTCCCATAATTTTGTACAGCATTAACGTTGATCTTATGTCTTCGTAGAAATCTTTGTTCGAGATTGACATATTTTTAAAAAATATGTTAATCTAACGATATATGATCATAAAAAAAAAAATTAAATGCATAAGTATCAATTTATTGAAATATTTTAATACAATATTATTGTCATGCAGCGTAAACTTGAGTCATTTATGATGAAAGTATTAAAACCATTTGTTATGATCAAACAAAATGACACGGCCCATACATTCATAAGTTGAGTCTAAAATATTAATAAAGTTTACTTACAACAAATTTTGATTGGGAAAAATGCACATTGTGTACATTTAATATGAACGTCAATATTTCATCTTTTCGACCATCGGCAAGGTTCTAATTTAGATTTCATGAATAGTAAATTTATATAATCATTCTTCATGTATGTCATATTGCGTTTATGTGTGTGTGTTTTTTTAATAATAAAAATATTGACAGTGCAAATATTTATACTTAAACATAATAATATTCATACAAAATATTAATATTTATCTATATTAAAAATATAGGCGTAACTATATTGGTGAATTTATTACTTTGATGTAACAGAAGAAAGTTTATAACTTATCAAGTTTGATTGTCTTCAATTTGATAATAAATATTTTATCAAACGAGTAATAATTGGAACAACTTTTTGATTATTCCGTCAGTTCTGGCGAATTAACATTTCATTTTTTCAATACAATTGAATAATAAACGTCGAATAATGAAAAATGAATTTTATTAAAGTATCATTCATCATTTGCCTATTATGTTACTATCGAAATTACTCATTTGGCCTAGGCCAGTTTTTGTGTTGTCTAAGATTTAAACATATTAAATTATAAGTTATAACTTATATTCACGTATACCTATAATAAAGATAAAGAGCAAATTTTTTTTTCAAAATTTTGACGAGCTTTTTTACGCGTTGTGTACAACAAATTACTCTTTTTATTTTATCACTTCGTAAACTTGTCTCAGTAATGGTTGTTGGTGATAAGGTTCACAGGAGGAAATCGAGCAAGGAAATATCGAGTTGTCGAGTGATTTAATATATTTACCTATTCTTTTTAGACAGCTGCAGACTGCAGTAAAGTAGGTATTTATAAGTACTTATATACAGTCTACTATAGTCTCAGTAGTTATAGTATACCTATTATCTACAATAAGAAAAGTCAAATTATTTTTGTGGTTTGGGAATCGATTTAAACTTCAAAATGACAAATTAAGGGTGTACTACACGAAGTTGTCGTCCACTCCACTCTTATTTCGGGAAAAATATTAGATTGCAAACAGTTGAAAAATATTGCTACTGTTTTGGAATTAACTTGATAACTTGGATTGGGGAGGAGGATGATTATCTCCGAGAACATAATAACTAATCTTGTTTAAACGTTCGCATACGATTTAAAACCAGAGAATTCACGTGTACATATTATAGTAAATCAAAATCGGCCTGGCAGAACCCGAAATGTATATAGGTATGGGTACGCACTATACCACATCGGCTTTGTATTTACATATTATAATAATAAGACCGGCCTTAGGTTTTTTGCCGCCCCAGGTAAAACTAATTTACACTGCCCTATTCAATAGTCAAATTTTTGGGGGAAGAAGGGGGTATATTTTATGTTTGCTACCACTAAACTAATGACGCCTTAGGCGGTTACTAATTATATTACTACCGCGTTGGGTCAACTCTGCATATGTTATAAATACGTAAACGAGGAGCGTATCATATGAGTTTGGATATATTATTACGATACGCGTAAATTATAAACAAAGAAAAAATAGTCGTTTTTCAACGAGTTATGATATAATAATTAATATTTGTGACGCATCTAAACTATATATTATATTATTGTATTAACAGGCTTTATTATATATTTTATTAGGTGTATAATGAAATACGGCATCTCCGCCGATATAGTTTAGTCAACTACAAACGCAACTAAAACAAAAATTGGATAGTTGTTTCAATAACCCTGGGATGCAATCAATAAGATAATATTATATTAGGTTTATTATGTATAGTGTAACGCGCTAATTTATAGCATTTTATATATCTACCTACGTTAGGGATCCGATTAATAAAATACGTTCTTTAAAACATTTTTAACGATAATTCGAGGTCGAGAAATTTACCTTCATTCCATAATTTCTGTAACACTCTGATAATATTATATATTAATGTATTCAATATTATATAATTGTGCTTTGTAAACTACTTATATATTATATTATTATACAGAAGTGACCATAATCAAACTAGTCTGAGTAAGAAACGTATCGCATAAAATACAAATTGTCTGAACTTGGGGCGCATTATATATTATTATTAATAATATTTATTTATTTTTTTTTTATTATCATACAATAATTATTATAATTTCATTCGGACGATGTAAATTAATTTTTGTTAAATAAATTAAAAACTCCTTTTGTTATTCTTATTAAAAATTCTGTTGAAATTAATAGGTACTTATAAAATTATATACATGGCGTTATAGCAGAATGGTTGACAAATATAATTAAATATAACTTTGAAATAACCGTTGTTCTTATCAATATTAATTTTGTTGTTGTTGTATATATCATTGCAATTAACCATAAATTAAAACAAAATTAAAAAATTGAGTATAAAAATTATTACTTAGTTAGGTAGTTAATGAAATCTGTTAGTTATTTCTGATGCACTCTGTATACATGTTTTATATAAAATTGTATTTATTCATAATAGTGTAGCTACGTTGCATATGGATACGCTTGAATATATTATTTATTATTTTTAATTTGGTACCTATTTAAGTCTTAAAATATTTCCAGGAATTAAATTATTAATATTGGTTACTTACAATTATTTATAATAATCATTAATCACGCATAAAAACGAAAATAAATAATTTCAAGTTCAGTTGTAAATAGACAAACAAACAACTTAATACTTATATATAGATAATAATAATTGCGGTGACTCATTAACTGTCTATAATTTCTAATATAAGTACAGTACCTAATAGTTTTCCTAATAGTTTCCTAATAGTTTTCATACTTTTAAAAATTGCAATTAAATTACACGGACAAACATGTTGTAAGACGCTCTTTGCCTCTGTATAAATAATATATTAACAAATAGACACAGTGTCGGCGTGAATATCTATTTTATGAAGTGACCGCTTCACGTAAAAGTGGGCATAAGTATCATAAATTCATAACGATAGATTAGTTTATAATTTACGAATAATTTATGTACTTTTATGACTTGGGTTTGGTGGTGTGGGCCGTGGTGGTTAACCATCCACACATTATCACGGTAACAATAATTGATGGGTGGCTATACTTATTTTAAATAGTGGCTTCATAAAAAAAAAAAAGAAAGTTTAAACCGCCATTGCTCAGGTAAACTACATTGAAAAAAAATTTAGGGGGATTTATAAACCATAATCTTTAAGTCGTAATCAATATAGATATTACAAATTAAAAGTTATACATTTTTTGATAAGAAGTTGATAAGATGCTTAGATGCGTGCAACTTATAAGAGAATATAAAATGTCCAAATAATGGGCATTATAAATTTTTTTAATTTTACATCACCTATAATGTAATAAGTTACAAAGGTTTATTTCTAAATTACAATAGAAATCGTATATATAATGACGTTCAAAAGGACAATGAAAAATAGGCTACAAACGATAATAATCGAAAGTCATAACAACTAAAATTTATAAATATAAAGTTATTAGGTATTAAATAGTAGACATTATATTATTTTTAAATCACAAAACGTTAACTAGAATATATAATTAGTATATAATTAAGAAGTTAAGTGTATTTTCGTCACATATTATTAGTAATTATTACATAGGTTTAAAAAATCTGTTATTTGTTGTTTGTAATACCTGTTTTCTGCATAAAAATCGTGTTGTATTTTTGTTTCTATACATTTTTAATGTTTGTTTTTGAACTTATATTGTATTAATATTCATATTATATAATTTGACGCTGATTGTTTAATATTTCAGTCAGGTATTATGAAAATAAATTTTTCTCATAAACGATAAACCGTCGATAATACGGTACGTATATTATACCACGAGGTCATTATTGTGGATATTATAGTCTAAATTCACCGAAAAATAAATGTAATTTCATCCACATATAATATGGTCTTTATAAAATAACACGTCGTAACAACTGATCAAGGAATGTTTTTTGTTTTGCTAAAATTTGCGCATTGATCACGAAAAAAAAAATAAAATTTTCCTTTTTCTTTTATTGTTTTTTAATATTTGTGCACAAGTGCATATTATATTGATACATGACATTGAAAAATACAATATTTCAAATAATTTTTACTAATTAAATACGCGAACCAAAATGTAAACTTATAAAATTAACGTAACACCAACTTGTGCATTATTTAGATTATTAAAATTTAAAATGTGTAGAAAATATATATGAAAGTAAATCAATTTTTATGTTCTCGTAAATTAAACATATTTTATTCAATTTTTATAGGTAGGAAATTAAAATGTTGACATAATACAATTACTATATGGGTGTTTGATCAATCACCAAGTTTTACAAATAATAGATTTTGAAATTAATAATTCTCATATAGAGAAGTAATGATAAGGAGTGACTTTTGTTTTATAATCTAAAGATGCACAATTAGTTTATAATAAAATGTCTTTATTCTATTTATATTTTCTTTGTATGGATAATAAACAAAAATGCGTAGTGTTTTTGTTTATCGACTCCAGATATTTTATGACTTAATATTAAAATTAAATTTGTAAAACTTATCAATAAGTTATTATTTTTGACGTGAAATGTTCAAATGTTCTTATATTGGAGTCTGTAGCTACCTATAAATGTTCCATATACTCCAATAATACTACGGGTTCAAATATTCACTCTTCATCTCGTCTCAAATTTCAAATATACATTTTTTGTGTCAACCTTTAATCAAGGAAATGGCTTTTATTCTGATACAATATTGGTGGCTACTGCCCCGGTGATAATCGACACTCTTTCTACAGAAATTTATAATCACCACGATTTTGGTCAAATATTATCGTCGGCATTTTCAGACCAGAACAATCGTCGCGCGTCGCTACCTTTCGAAAATCGATCAGAAATAGTTTCAATTAGATCAAAAGTAGGACAAGTCTAAGAACAATAACTGCTGTTGTTTTCACTATTTACGATTACCGATTTTCTTTCACTTTTACCGTGATAATAATAAACAATTCAGAACGGCGCATTGGTTAGGCAATATATTACCATTTTTTTTTTATTAAATTGTTATAAATCGTAAAGTTGTAGACATAAGCTCAAATGTAAAATTTAGAGACTGGGGGTATTAGCACTCTTATAATTTTTGACATTTGTGGACTAACTTATAAAATAAGGAGCTACAAATTATCATTGAAATTGAGCAATTGGTTTTAAATATAATAAAAAAAAAGATCGGCAAGTGGGTACCGTTCTGCTATACAGTGGGTGTCGAGTGAGGTCAACGTTAAATTTGTTAAATTTAAATTTGATGATATAAAATCAATGTATAAGAAAAACTATTCTGAGCGAAGACGGTCTGTCAGCCTACATAACTAAGTGTATTTTGATATTATTGCTTTTAAAATAATTAATTTTACTATTAATAACACAGTAGATTGAATTATTTTTGTAGAAAACATTGCATTAGAAAATTTAATTGAGTGTAGAAATATAATAATAAACATTAAAAATTTTAAGCAACCACGAAAAATATTTTTAAAATACAACGAAATAACTAACATTGTTATTCTTTATTTAAATATCTAATTTCGTCTAAATTTGAACTTAAAATATCTATAAAAAATTATTTTTTTATAGATATTTTTTTGATTTTTTGGTTACACTATTAAATATTTACAAAAAATCTTGTTTTAAATTTTCAATCCTTTGCTATAAAAACTGGCCATTTTATACATTTTTAACTACAAAACAATTTGCAAATGTTCAATGATGAATTTCGGTCAAAATTTAAAGTTTTAATGCTTATAAAAAAAAATTGTGACCATGTATTTTTATTATTTTTGATCTTGTATTAATTTTCAAGAAATTTGGCCAAACGAAATTTTTTTTATTGATATTTAAAGAAAAAAAAATTTAAAAAACTAAAAAATTCTTAGGCCTACAATTAGCTCAAAAATTGTTAAAATATTTTTGAATTTTTTTGATAGAATCTAAATATTTGGTGAAAATTTCAAACGTTTACGGTTATTCCTTTTTGAATTACATCAAAATATGAAAATCGTTCTCGGAGAAAACGAGTAAATATCCTATACCTAATTTCAGACGCTTATAAATATTAGTTTGACTTTCCGGTAAATTTTTTTTTTTAGAAAGGTAGAAAAACTTATACCTAGAGATCCTTGTGTTGAATAAATATACTTATAAATAACTCAAAAAAAGTCAAAATATTTTGAAAATTTTATGGTGTATAGAAAATGCTTATATAAACATTCTATGAAAATTTCATGTATTTATGGTCATTATTTCTTTTGTTACATTCTTAATAAAAATAAATTTTGTCAAAAATTCGTTTTGCAAAAAAACTTCACGTTTTTCCTTAATTCTTTTTTTGTTTTTCTCTGCGCGTTTAAAAACTATTGCGAATTTTTTACTTTTGACCCCCCCCAAAGTATTAACTAGATTCACTTTGCTATTCACTGTACTATATTATGCACAATTTTTTTTTTTTATAAGCTTTCAAACTTTGAATTTTGATCGAAATTTATCATCGAACATTTGCAAATTGTTTTGTAGTTGAAAATTTATAAAATATTTAGTTTTTATACCTAAGGATTGAAAATTTAAAACAAGTTTTTTTAGAAGTTGTTTATGGTGTAACCAAAAAATCAAAAGAATATATTGAAAAATAATTTTTTATAGACATTTTAAGCTCAAATTTAGACGAAATTAGATATTTAAATGAAGAAAACTATGTTATTTATTTCACTGTAATTTAAAAATATTTTTCGTGAGTGCTTGAAACTTTTAAAGTATATTATTATATTTTCTACACTTAATTAATTTTTCAAATGCAATGTTTTTTGCAAAAATGAATTCAACCTACTATATTATTAATAGTAATTAAATTAATTATTTTATTAGCAATATCTTAAAATAGGTACACTTAGTTATGTAGGCTAACAGACTGTCTTCGCACAAAATTTTTTTCGTATACAATGATATATATCATTGAATATAAATTTAATACATCCATGAAAGTAATCCACTAGATATCTACTGTAGGTTAGGTTGAATGAAAAGTACAGTAGAATGGTACCCACTTGTCGACCTTTTTTAAATTTATATTATGTATAAGTAGTTTTCAGAGAAGTATTCTTTTTAGAATTATAATAATTTTGGTAAATTGGTTTTAGGTTAATATTATTGTAATTTTGAAAAGTACTAAACATTTTTTAAACTAACGCTCTTTCCTCCAAGTACCAACTATATCCAATTAACTAATTAAAACCACCCTCAAGATTTACGATTAAACCCATTTAATAACTTAAAACCAGATATATTTCATTTATCTATTCGGTTTACATCGGAGATTTAATACTAGATGGTTAGTATCATTATAAATGGTATTTTTAATCATTGGCAACATGCACTGATTTCATGTAGTAATTTTTAATTATCTTTTAGTTTTTTAAACTTTGTAATTTTATTGTGGTATAGTGGTTATAACTTGTTTTATTACATTAGCAGCTGTTTACAGAACTGAATGAGTTGATTCAACTTTTATAACAAGTAATGTCTGAGAAACAAAACATTATACTATTATGCTATATTTATTTAAATATACTGATTTGATATTAATAAAATGCCTCATACTGAAACAATTGCTTTTGAGTACATTAATCACAAATGAAACATTTTACTAACTATTTAATGTATTATACTTAGTATGTACAATTTACAAACATAAAATAACAAACTATAGAAACTATATTGATTTTTCAGAAATACCTTTAAAATAATTTAATCAGAATTTAATTTAATATATTATTAAATTATGTTTTTTTTTTTGGTTATTAAACATGTTTTTAATTTTTAAAATCCTATCAAGTGTAAAACTGTATGTTTTCAAGTTTTGATCTATTTAAAAATCAATTTAGGTAACATAAAAATATGTTAATGCAAATAGTTAATATATTGTACTTAAAATTATTTTCAGATAAACAACTTATAATTATATTTTCACAGTATTATTAACATAAAAACCTAATGCACATCAAAAGATACAACATACAATGATAAGTTTTAATAAACTAAGGAGGCATAACTTTAGGAATGGGCATAGAAGCTGGCATGATTCCGTTTGTACCATTAGTTTGTGCTTGTCCAATGTTCGATGAACCAGATTTATTCATCATATTCATATTGTGCTCATATGCAGTATGAATTAATTTTGTCCTTCGTCTAGTGTAATGTTGCCAAATCAATAACAACTGATCATCAATAAATTTCGAACAAATAGCGGTTGCTATTTCTTTTCGAAATGGTTCGTGCTGTAAGAGATCTAAAAAATACAAACACATGGGATACCTGTAAACAAATAAAAAATCTTTATGAGTACACTTAAAGTAATTTAATAAATATATATATTTTATGTCATGTTATATTTTAAGTTCGGTATTAAAATTAATAAATGTAAATACATTTCTTATTTTTATTATATCAATTTTTATATTGATTAATGATTGTACCACAAACTAAGATATACCTCAGTCCGTAAATTTTACTATAAAAGAAACATTGGTAAGAAGTATAATTCATAATTAATTGATTATAATTTATTTTAAAACTTTTTTTTTTTTATATCTGTTAATTTAATTTCATAATATACTATAATATCATTGATTATAAATAAATACTATTATTTATAATTAATGATAATATTATTATAAAATCAATGCTCTTAAATTTTTGAAGTAGAAAATGACATACCCGTGTTTTAAACATTTTTAACTAAGCACATATTCTTATTACAAAATAGTTAATACAATGTAATTACCAAAATGTTGAAGTTTATAAGACCAAACAATTATTAAGAGGAATATAAAATAGTGCTGAGCATTATTTAGACAAATCCGGATTCTCTGATTAAATCCATATATTTAGATTTTGGATTAAATCTGAGATTCTGGATAAAACTGATTGGATCCAAAATTTGGATTTAGAATTTCAGATTTGATCTGGTTGCAGTGCTTTTTATAATCAGATTGTCTTTTATTATTATACAATATTATAGTACAAATATGTGATTCATCGACAATGTAATAAAACACCTTTAAAAAAAATCTCATGGTTTTCAAGTTTTTCACAATTTCTAAACTCAATAGTCCCGAGAAACTTAGTAAATAAGTCATATTATAATGCATCAAATTATTAGGTGGGTACCTATTATTATTCTTTATAATTTTTAGGTAACTCTATATTAATAAACAGCAATTTTTACATACACAATCCACAGCCAAGTCTATCACTCATAGTTCTAAAGTTAAAGGTTATTTAAATGTATTGTTTTTTTAAATTTAGCCACTGATTTCAGTTTTAAATAATAAATAGCTGTCCCGTCCGGGCTAAAGATTAAGTTAAGAATAACCTCTAGTGATTTACATGTAACTAAGCTAGCTAGGTAGTCAATCCAATTGCGTCAGATCTTGGAAAATATGTGAGCATATATATATATATATATATATAAATTTTTTAATATAATATCCGGTAGACATACAGATAAACATTCACTTTTATATATAGATGTATTAACTTTAATCAATGGCAATATTCTCTGTTCTTAAAAAATGATAATGTATATTCAACTTGCATATGATATAATTTATTATTTCGAGCCCGTAAACTGACAATTAGATGTATGTGTTTACCACATCTGCCCGATTAACCAATGGTAATTATATTTTATATACAAAATAAAATATTAATTTCTATAATTTATTTCTACTATTACTATTATAATCTGTAAGTTGTAACCAATGGCAATCATTAATAAACAAAAATAATTTTCAGTTTCTATTTTAAATCTCAAATCTTTGTGTGAGCACCTCATTAAAATGAGAATTTTGGAAAATCCTTTCTTAGTGCACAGTGAAATTATAATAATAATCTACCATTAAAATTTCAATTCAAGCTCTAATAGGTTTGGCTCTCTGTTAATTATGAATCAGTCATTCAGAACACTTCAGGATAAATTTTTCTGATATACTTTAATAGTTGTTATTCTATTCGGGGCAGATATGAATCCAACAAATTAAAAATCATCAAAATCGATCCAGCCGTTCTTGAGTTATAAATGGTGTAACTAAACAGACTCTGTTTTGTATATATAAAGATAACCACAATCCAGATTTGGTACTCAGTGCCAGTATAAAATATAAATTTAGCTTAGTACTGAACTAATGTTTTTAGTATTAAATAAATTATATACATGGTATAATATTTAAATTATATTAAGACTTTTAAATTAGTGTAAATAAAGTTGAAAAATTAGTATTCAGGCTTCATTATTAAATTAGCTCACAATAAATATATAGTAGAACATTATAAATTAAAAATGTAGAATATACATGAGTATAATATTAGTTATAAGTACAATACCTATTGATATTCATATACTAATATTTTGTAATACTTACAAGAGTTTATTGCAAATAAAAAATTAATAAGTAAAACAAATTGAATATACAATTTCTAATAATTTTTAAAATTCAAATATTTAAATTGTATGATTTATTGAAAACACGAGGTCAAAACAAACCAGACAATTTAGTCCTGTCGGTTACACTTGACTATCTTAATTTTTATTTAAGTAGCATAGCAAGAATTTCATAGAAATAATCAGTACCGGTTGTAATGTTAAAAAAATATATAGAAAATTGACAAGTGATTTATTGAGGAAAGTTAAAGATTAAAAAAAGTTAATGAATTATTTATTTATGTATGCAGTTAAATTTGATAGGGTTATATTATTTTGGTTCATAATAGTATAATATATAATGTGACGAAACTTATAACTTGTATAAGACTTGTATTTTATATACATATAGGTCTGGATTTAGGCCTAGGGTGGTAAAAATGTGAAAATTTGTACATTTTTTTATAGTAAAAGAAGATAAGATGGAGAGCAGTAAATTATATGGGGCTTATGGAGGCACTTGTACTAAATCTGGCCTTATATATATATATGTGTTATATAACATAGACAAACAAATTATTTATAGATATGATTAGTTAATCAGTAATCTATCTAGAAGTATGATGCTTAAAGATTATCAATACTTACTTAATAAATTTTGCATAATCTGGTTCTTTCCAATACAGTAAATATTTTAAATAATTAATAAAAGACTGATCCTTAAAGTATCCACGTTGAGCTAAAACTGAACAGTTGAAAAATTAGAAATACATTTTTAAGTTATTTTTTAAAAAAAAATTAAGAAAAATAACAACTTACAGTTTAAATAATTTGGATTAGCTAAGCATTGAACAAACTCAAGTTCTACTTGAAACCTTAATCTAGTTTGTTCTTCAGTTTCAGGACCACCTATAAAAGAAAAATAAGTTTTTAAAATAAAATAGGTAACAAGAAACGGTAAATGATAATGATAATCTTTAACTAGTATTCTAGAAATTGAATTCTATTTCTATGAATATCTGCAGATAACTTATTTTAATTACTTATGATGACATCAAAATACATATTATTTCAATAATTTTATGTTAGGAGTAATAATTTCAAAGTGTAATGTAAAAATAATAATATGTTCAAATGCAATTTATATTGAAATCATAAGCAGAAATATTTTTATTAATTCATTAATTTCACATTATTGTCTGTACCAACTTTCACAAAGTAGCATCAAATAACTATTATTAATCTTAATCATTATTCTCTTAAAATATGTCTTAGTAGTTAATATTTTTCACTAACCTTTGTTAGCCATTTTGGTGTAATTAGATATTCATCAGATATGCTTGTACATTTGCCACTCAGATAATCATATAGATATTTGCCACTAGGTCGGACGTCAAAAGTGATAATTGGTATAAACAAAAAAAAAAACAATAGCAATTAGCAATGGCCCATCGACCATATGAAAGAATACTATCAGTAACTAAAATAAAATATAAACTAATCATAATATTGTTATGTTTAGTACTCGACTTATCAATCTGCGCCCTGCGGTACACCAATGAGCGAGAAAGAAGCGGACACTCTTCAGTGTTGCCTCATCCTGCCGCGCGTATGGTGTATGTCTAATTGTGTAAATCGACCAACTGTTAAATTAATAATAATAATATTATCTAAAGTTATAGAAATAAAATATATGAACGAAGAATGAAGATAACACAACTATGTTCCTAAATCTTTATAATATAAAAAATAAAAATAAATACATATTTCAATATTTGAGTCATTACTCTTAATTTAAATTTTTTAATATTTCAATTGCATTTTCATAATATATTATTATGCCTAATTATTAAATATTAATATTTTATATTTTCATATTATTAAAAATGTATTAAAACAGTAAAATGATAATTGATTGATTTTAGATTTATTAGTGTTGTTGACAAAGAAAAAAAATTCAAATTATTCATTCAGATGTTTTCCTACAACAAATTTATTTAAAATTGAATAATGGTAGATAACACATTAACTGAGAAGGTATTGTTGGCTACTGGAGGATATGATCACACAATTAAGTTATGGCATGCAAATACTGGAGTTTGCAATAGAAGTTTAACACATTTAGATTCTGTATCCTTAAAGACGTCATCGTAAATATTTAATCTTGTTTTAAATTTGTTAAAATATTTTGTCAAGGTAAAAATTGAATGAATCAAATTGCACATAGTTTTAAATAAACATATAAATTATTTTTATATTATGTTACTATATACAAATATTATATATTTTTATTTAAATCTCTATGTATGGGCATGGCCAATTGTGCTATATTCGTACCTGACACTTTTTTTTATATTAAAGGTTATGGGCAGTGGTGTATCCAGGGGAGTGCTGAGGTTAGGCTGCAGTCAACCCAAAAATCTTAAAGTATTATTTTAAATTATGACTAAAATGACAAAACTTAGTATTATTAAAACCAAGCTTCAACCCACCAAAAAAGATTGGAGGCTTTTTTGTGATGAAATCTATATAATTTCTTTGTGGTATGACTTCTGTGGGAGGGTGGGTGGTCACTAATCAAATAAATAAAATGTAGCCATACCTGAATCAGAATTCTACACTCACTAATGCCTCCAAGATATAGTTTATGTGGAATAAAGTATACCTTATATATGAAGAGTCGTATATACTATGACTTACACATTTGTATTATTTTGTCTGTTATGATTAAATTGATTATAATATTAAAATAATGTTTTGTTTCTAATTTTTTTAAATAATTAATGTGAATAGAATCCTTGACCAATTAATTTAGCAAGTAAATGCTTTAGAAATCACACCTGACAGGCAACTTTTAGCTGCTGCAGGTAATTTTTTCAATAATAAAATCTTACACTTATTTATGTAATTATGGTATTTTGATTCACAGGGTTTCAACATATTCGCATGTATGACTTAAATTCAAGCAATCCAAATCCAATTTTAAACTATGAAGGGATTTCAAAAAATATTACTGGTGTTGGATTCCATGAAGATGGTAAATGGATGTTTACATGTGGTGAAGATTGTAGTGCTCGTGTGTGGGATTTAAGGTACAAAAAAAAAAAAAAAAAATATAAAAGTTTTCTAATTATACAAGATAACATAAAGTTATTAATAATTTATACTTAGGTCTAGAAACTTACAATGTCAGCGTATATTTCAAACAACTGCACCTATTACTAGTATATGCCTTCATCCTAATCAAGGCGAGTTAATATTAGGTGATCAGTCTGGTTTGCTTCATTTGTGGGATTTGAAAACTGATCATAATGAACAACTTGTGAGTGTAGTATATAAATGCAGTTCTTCAATTTTAATTTTCTTCCTATTTTAACTTTTCATAAGTTTAGATACCTGAAGTCGATGCTTCTATACAATGTGTGGCTATTGATTCTAGTGCAAATTATGTTGCTTCTGTAAATAATAAAGGAAACTGTTATCTATGGAGATATAATGGAAATGGTACTAGACTAAGTCCAGAGCACAAAATTAATGCTCACAGGAAGTATGCTCTTCATTGTAAATTCAGTCCTGATTCGACGTAAGAATAAAAATAATTTTGGTTTGTAATTACATTAATATCTAATTAATTCCTTTAATTGAAATAGATTGTTGGTAACATCAGCAGCTGACAGAACAGCTTTTATCTGGAAAACTAGCGAT
Source organism: Pentalonia nigronervosa (assembly GCA_014851325.1). NCBI lineage: Eukaryota > Metazoa > Arthropoda > Insecta > Hemiptera > Aphididae > Pentalonia > Pentalonia nigronervosa. Next base: position 42,096 of record JACXSJ010001647.1, on the reverse strand, counting down.
TTTTCTTTGAAACAAGAACTAAAAGACGAACGGCAGAGATGGGTGTGGGATACAGCGTTCAGTAATGATTCAGAACATTTATTAACAGGTATTATTGTGAATGTTTATAGCAAATTAGAGCTATGATTCATTTACGTTAAGAATATTAGTTGCCTATTGGCAGCAATGGTAGGTAATCTTATTAATTATTACTAGGTTTTGGGACTCGTTACATTTGCATTTTCTTTAATAATGACTGTAGAAAATTTGTTTTTTATAGTATATTTACGTTTTATGTGAAGTATATTTATTTTAAATATAAATTTTTTTTTTACTGTCTATCAATATACCAATCATAGAATGAGTCATAGCATCATCGGACAAGATAACTAGGAATATACCCAATTGTTCCTGCGTATAGCTTTGTTTATTTTAAATGAATACTATTGATTGCCATAAATCAGTTTGAGTATATATAAAGGAAATAAAAAAGACCATACAAAGTAATATAATGTTTATAGAGTTGTCAACAAATTGCTATAAAAAAAAATTCAGTTGCATATTTTGATTATTACTTATTTTAAGTGCATATTTCCTACTATTTGTGTGCTATAAGTTTCGATCCCTAGTAATTACCATACTGTTAACATAACAGCAGTCAGGTTTTTAATGTAAATGTGCAGTTGTACTGATGTAATTATGGTAAAATATCGTAGCTATTATAATTTAAACTTTAAAGCCAATTATATTTCTATGTAGTCTCTATAGTTATATAGTTAATAAATTATATTAATATTCATTAATAAAAAGTTATTACTCTGTAACTTAACCTTACATCTCAAAACCTACAAATGTAATTTTTGTGTGAACTTATATCATTAGTAATCATCGATAAAGTTATTTTAATTAAATTATTATGATAACTTTTATTTAATTTTTGTATGAATTGAACAATGAACAGTTAATTTAGTTTTTTATTTTAATTCAGATAATTAGTAAAGTATCGAGTATCGACTCAATAATATAGATATTCATGTTAGTAAAATAATAAAACTTTAATTTTTTATATTTTATTAACAGGTTTAAATACATCAACTTTTTTATATTTTTACATTTTTTGGCAGTGCTTAATTTTGTACAGATTTTATAGTGGATATATTTATACTTCATGATTTTCTTTTCTTATTTTTTAAGCTTCATCAGATGGTATGGCAAGATTATGGAACGTTGAAAGTGGCAATATAGAACGTGAATATGAAGGACATCAAAAATCACTTACAGCCTTAGCATTTTGTGATCCATATAGTTAGGTTTAAAAGTTGTATAAGTTTTATAATCATGAAATAAAATTAGAAAAACAAAGACATGCATTTGTACCTCCAAATCCAAATGCATTTTTTATTGCTATTCTTTTTTCCTGTTTCCATTTTATTGGAATTTTAGAAACACATATTAAATTTTCAGCTTCTTTGCAAATGTTGTTTAGATTTGCCGTTGGTGGAATAACACCTTCATAACAAGCAAGAATTGTAAAAATACTTTCTAAATTACCAGCAGACCCTAATAAATGGCCATGACTACCTTTTGTAGAAGAAACATGTACATTAATGCAGTGCTCTTTAAAAAGTCTTTTTATTGCTGTTAATTCAATGGCATCTCCTACTGGAGTCGAAGTGGCATGTGCATTTACATATGAAATTTGTGTTTTATCTACATTAGCATCTAGAATGGCTCTAGTCATGGCTAGTAAAGCTCCTTGGCCATTTTCTGATGGTGCTGTTAAGTGTGAAGCATCACCAGATAATCCATAACCCAGAACTTCTCCATAAATATGAGCTTTTCTATTAAGAGCATGTTCTAATTCTTCCAGTATAATCATAGCAGACCCTTCACCGATAACAAAACCATCTCGATTTACATCAAACGGTCTTGATGCTAATTCTGGATTATCATTTTGAGTAGATAGTGCTCGTATTCTACAAAAAGAAGCTATAGATAATGGACTTATACATGACTCAGCAGCACCACAAATCATTGCTTTTGCTTGCCCATACTGAATAAAACGAAAACCATCACCAATTGCGTGGGCTCCAGTTGCACAAGCCGTAGATACTGCATGATTTGGTCCTTGTAGACCGTAAGTCATGCTTATTTGGCCAGCAGCCATATTGAGTAAAATGCGTGGCACAAAGTATGGGCTGACTTTACTGTAACTAATTTCTAAAGCCTTGGATGTTTGACACACATCCTCTAAGTCCACCATTCCTACTCCTACACTGACCCCAATATTTTCTTTATCGACTGTAGACAAAAATATTTTTGAATCATCAACTGCTTCTTGTGCGGCAATTAAAGCTAGACGAGTCGAAGGAGCCATTGTACGTACTTTGCTCTTGGGCACTGATTCTGGTATATCCTCAAGTCCATCAAGAGTTGCTGCGATTTTGGAAGGAATATTTTTGTAAAGGTCATTGTCTAATTTTTTTACAAACGATTTTCCTGACAAAACATTTTTCCAAGACGTATATTTATTGGCACCAGCTGAACAAATAGCACCCATACCAGTTATTACGATTCTTTTTTTCATAATTTTATTCTTAAAACTCTTCAAAGAAGAATATTCTTTTAGTTAAGAATAATATAAAACTTGTAAAAAAAATTAAAAAAATAATGGAAAATATTTTTTTATTCAAAAGAAATAATGATAACTGTTATCAATTGCATGCAACCGATACTGATATAATGTTCTGTGATACCATTAATACCATTTAATTTATTCTATGTTAATACCAAGTATATTCTAAGATCGGGTATGAATCATGATGAAGGATGAACTTCATAGTTTTCATAACGATAATATTCTGTACTTTTTTTTGTAGTGTAGAATATTATCGTATCACTTGACCTTACTACCACCTACACAGTTTTAACATTTTTACGTACTACCTGACTTTTTTTCTTATTGATAATGTATATACGTTTATTTTATAAGTATAGAATTTTATTTTATTAGGAATTACAAAATGATGGCAATATAAGTATTTAATGCACAAAAAGAAATTTAATTAAATTAAATATGTACAATTATTATTATAATTATGGTTTACTTTTTACTTCAATGAGACGGTTGGTGTTGTTTTGAACGGACGATGACGTCAATATCGGGCTTCATATTGGTTAGTCTTAAATCACTTTCTACATTTAATCTATTTTTATATATATTTTTTTTATGTAAAATAAGTGAAGAAATATATTTTTGCACAGATATGTTGATACAAAAGTGATTAAAAACCGTAAAGCTTGTGTGGACAATGAGTATTCATGTTTCACGTCTAGCCAAAAATTAGTAATCTTTTTGGTTTTGAAATCGATTTTTAGTGCAAAGTCACTAGTTAGGTTAATAAATAATTCTTTTGCCAAAATACCATCTGGAATGTTCTTAATAAATCTTTGAAAGGGTTTATGATCCATTTAATTTCTGAGTTATTTCAGGGAAATATTGTGAAATATTGGATTTTAGTGATTGTAGGTGTTCCAAAATGTCTGTAATTATATTTGAATTTCGTTGTCTTTCCAAAATGTGTTTAACATCTCGAATGCTGAAAGATCATTCTTAGATATTTGCGAAATAAATAAATTCAACTTTCTTACCAATGCATTAATTTTATTACTAGCATAAAATAGTACACTAGTGTTTTCCCAATTGTGTGAGATTTTCTATCTTTAGCAATAACTAAACTCGCGAAATAGATGCTTTAACGATATTTTCATTAAAGCTTGTAAAACTAGTCATGCATTTCGATTCCTTCCGGAAAAGAGTAATTTTTTTCTTAAAAATTCAATAGGTTTGTTTTATGTTTCTCAATGCTTCGATAAATAATGGCGTTTAAGTAGCGATGGCTTTATGCTTTGATTCGAAAGTGTTTCTTGACAAATTACACATTGAGGTAATGAGTAGAATTTTCAAAACTAAATTTTATAACAAATCTGAATTGTAAGTAACAATCGTCATATTTACGATTCGGCTGTATTCTCTGTTTTTTAGTATTTGAGCTTCCGCTTTCTAAAAATCTTTTCATTTTTACTCAATTTTATGTCACAAAAAAAAGTACGAAAAAACTACATAAAAATATAAAATTTTAATATAAAATCTACTTGATGCAAACAACTCGTATGACACTAGTGAATAAACTGAAGGAACTCAAGAAATTAATGTAAAAATGCATTATTATAAATTAAGAATAGGCTTTAACCGATAAAGTTTATCGATTTATATTATATTAAAGAAATTATCGTTATTTTATTGCTATGATTACAAACCACCTCCACACCACCAAATAAATAAAATAATATCTAATGTTAATAATGATTCATTCCAATTTTTTTTTATAAAGGGAGATTTGCGTACCACATATGAGCGTTCCACGTATCACAGGTTGAGATGTGCTGATCTATGTTAATTGGCAATCGTTCCAGGTGACATTTAGTCACATAGACGGCATTAACGATTCTAAAATTTCAATGAACAAAAAATTATTGTATTCTGTTCTGTTTTATTTTCTATAAATCATGCTGTCTAAAGTTTTAAATAATTAGTATACAACTATAGTAAATTGGATGTAAAAGTCAACATTTTAATTTTATAATTCGAGTACTTAATTTATTTGTTTATTAGATTTTGAAGCTGTTTTGAAATTTCAACTGGTAATACAATAAAAAATACCCATATTTGTTACATTAAATGAAGAACTTAATCATTGCAATTTATGAAATTTATGAATTATAGTATTAAAATAACATATAAAACCTAACATAACCAATATTGTATTTTAATAAACCTCATAAAAATTAACTACCTGAAAAAATGTTTAACATAACCAAAAACTTTTAATTTATAAATTTGAATAATTTAAATGAAGTATTGTATTATTAATTTTCTATAATATTGTACATTGTTTTTTCAACTCTTTTTCCAAATATATTAAAATTATTAAAAATATAATAAATAATAATTAATTATAATTTATAATTAATATATTTAAGTCTTTATTTATATGAAGGTAATTCTGGCCATAATAATCAGTATACAATCGATAATTTTTCAACTCAATAGTTAACATATTCTTTGGAGAATAACTTTTTCTCCATATAACAGAATTTTTAAAATTAACATTAGTATAATTTATTTTATAGTTTTTTAGCAAACAACTAACAAATGTAAAAATGTATAACATTACATATAAAATATTCTTAGTTGTTACGTACAATAAAATTTCTCCAGATCAAGAAGTTTATATAAAAATCGAATTAGTTGTAATGTTGCTCAAAGTCTCCAAATTTCTCTAGTATTTTTACTAAATATGTGAAAGTAAAATAAAAATCATTTATAATATTGATATAAAAAGGTGTTTTGGTTTTAAAAGGACGTTTTACCTGCATATTGTGTTGTCTTCAAATGTTCAAGTTTGTCTTACAAGTGCGAAACATAGCAAATTTAAGTTCAACGGTTATATTAGCTTCGTTAATTTTTTTTTAATTTATGAATGCAATTTTTAGTAGTTTAGAATTAAAGGAAATACCTATCATATTCTGTGGTTTATGGGATGATCCAAAATTGACCAAACGTGCCCAACAGAGTATAAAAAAATTAATCATAAATAAAAATAATAATAATAGATGCTAACGAAGCTTAATGAGATTTGCTAAAACCGCTAAGCATGACTTGTAAGACGGAGACAACAGATACATAAATCATAAATAGATACATAATAATTTTACAATTTACATCTAATCATACAAGTTGTGTCTAACTTTAGGTACGGCTTCGTATACTCTATTCAGAATAAAAATGCACAATATTCGCGCATGAATACATGTTACTGTGTCACTGGAAGTCATTTTTGGTAATGTTAGCAAATACTATGTACATAAATAAAAAATAATAGAGCAAAATACACATATAATATAATACATATTAATAAATACTTATACTATTCTCAACTTTTCCACTGATTTAAAAAAATTTGTTTCAAAAATAATATTTCATGTTTAACAAAAATTATATTCAGAAAACAACGAAAACTAAAAAGCAAATAGAAAATTTCATTTGAATATTACATGCTAGAAATTGTATACATAAGATCATATGTTTGTCAAACATTTTAAAATTGAAAATGATGTTAATAAGTTTACGTATTTTATGATTTTAAACCTAAATACATATTTTAAACATTGGCTTGATATACAAAACGTAATTTGATATTACTTTTTGCCAATTCACGTATTTGTTTTTTATGGTTTGAACTGTGTGCTATATTATTATTTTTGTTATTTATTGTTGCTTCAATTAGACTATTTGTAATGTATTCTTATGACGTATGCTGACGGGTAAGTCAAAATTTTATAATGCAAATTCACAAAAGTGTTTTGGTTTCACGAGAATCATAATATGAGAATGTGATAGCTAAGTTTTTGCGTTATACATGTTTTATTAACTCTTGTATTTTCAATGTAATTTATATAATAATAATATGCTTTAATACCAGTTTGATTTGATTTCATGCATCTGCAATCTGTTATAATGTTTTGTGTATAGTTGCTTACTTTGAAATTTCAAATTTAAAAAACATCAGTAGGTATATCACATTATGAATTTAATATATTTTTAAATATTTATTAAATATAATAACAAACATTAATGTGACACAAATAACAAACACATAATACATGAATATGCTAATGGTTATAAACTTATAACTTATAAGGTACCTTACTAATTAATGTCGAAATTTAAATGTATAATCATAATAATATATGTATAAAACAGTTGTATTTATAGTCGTAAATCATAACGTATATTACATGCAATTAATGCATGATGATGCACATTTTATTTTTTTTTGTTATAATATTAAAATAATGTATAAACAAGATGGGAAGTCATATGACAGTTTGTGTGTAATGAGTTGTTGAAGTATTGAATGTGTTAATAGATTATAATATAATTTACATGTAAATATTACCCTTAAATTTTTAAATATTATTATTTTTACGATAGTTTGTACACATTTTTAGATTTTTTTCGATTATTTATTCATGAGAATTAATAACATAAAAAGTTAAAAAAAATTTCATCATACTACTTGTTTTGTTACATATTGCTTTGGTCCAATTAGTTGTTTAATATGTTCAATAATCTAATATTAACGAATTTACTGATTATTTGGTAGTTTGTAATAGGTACGATACATACAAAAAAAAAAACTTAATCAAGTGAAAGCTTAACGTAGGCAGTTAAATAGATAAGTATTCAAATGCAAAATTGTACACAAAATACAAATTACATTAATAGGATATTATATATGCGTGTATTGTGTATAAGATAATTTATAATATTACTAATATATTGCTACAGGACGGTCGCATTATACAATATTTATAATTACGTTTCAATCGTACATTTATATAACGCGGAGTGGTTTGTTGGAATAACTATATTATAGGTAATTAAATATACTATGGACATATCCTCTAATCATATCAGCTGTATATAATATTTAATAGAGTAACCGAGTAGTTAATATAATAAAATAACATTACATTGAACAAGCTGCACATCAGATTATTTCGTTATTGTTAAATAGATAATGTAATATGATCAGTAGTGATCATATGATTCTGTCATGGGGAGGGGGATTTTTTAACATGCACTATTTGATCATTAAAAATATAATTATTAATTTATGGTTACTGTTTGTACCTATATAAAAGTTATTATATTGAAAAAAAGTCATGGAGGGATCTATCCTCTTCATCCCTTACCGTTTGACTGCCACTGTATATGATATATTACACATTTTTTATATCTATAGGTATTATATTTTCTTGATTATATTATCATAGCATTTAATATATTAGAAAGTTTTGCATTTTGTCTTCAACTTTGAAAATTAAAAATAATTTTGTATCTGCAGATGAGAAAACCCGTTTTTTTTATTAAGAAAGCTAAACGTAAACCTACGTTTTATTTGTCTATACTATCAGTGTTAATTTCATTCGTTTATACAATCAATGTTCGTTTCATACATGACGTAATTATTGACAAAATATTTACATGCTTAACTTTACTCGATACTACAGTTGTATACATAATATATACTAATTCTGTCGTTCTAACAAGGTGAAATCACATTCCTACGATCCCATACATCTTCAATTAATGCACATTGTATACATACATGTTATGTACTATATGGTTTTTACACCCATATGTGGATCAACCCATCAATGATAAGATTATTTAAGCAGATTTGGCAGATGACAGAGAAATATAGTATCCCGTAATGAAAATCCATTAAATACTTCATTTAATCTATAGGTTAGGCACAGGAACACATTAACCCACTTGTATCCTCTTATTGGTGTAACTGTCTCGGAGAATTTAAGTTAACGAAACAAAATCTGTATAAACAACGTTTACTCTCCGTCCCTCGGTATCCTCTCAAATCCCCGGACTACCACCAACTTCAATGATATAAGCAACACAGTACCTACCTACGCTACATGGAAACACATATAAATAAACGATAACATAATATGGGACACGTGCATGTTAAACCAAAACGCTTTTCCCTAAACAGTAAATACTTACTAACTAACATCCTTACCCGGCATGAATTCAGCCTCCGAATAATAAAGATATATTATTAACACACAAAACACATACTACTAAAACCAATATGGAGATATGATAGCCAATAAGGTAGATACCTAATTAAAGATATTATCAAGTGCATTTAATTACTGCCGATTTTTAAGTGTATAATAATATAATGTGATGATCAACACTTCTGTACAATATTGTTAATAATACCTACACATTAATATAAAATTTTCGTGGATATACATATTATGATAAGTCATCTAGAATATGTATATATATATGCATTTATGTACCCTATATATCAAATATCCATATCTCTCGTAGTTCTCCTATAGGTTTAAAATGATACAGTCAATGTAGATTTAGCCAATCATCATCCCTCCATCGTTAAGTATTACTTGTGATTCCTACTCTTATTCACCCTCTCTCGCTAAGGATCAAAACTTACAAATTCCAATAGTATTATCTGTATTTCCATATTTCACAAGACATATATTGTATAAGATCAAAAATGATTTATAATATTTGGAACTTATAATAGTCCGTGTACGTAAAACCTACTTCAAGTCCTACTGTAGCTGCTGATTTCTTCTTTAAGATTTTTTTTCAGTCTACACACCATTGTCAAACTCCCTTTTCTCATCATCAACTATCTTTATTCTTTATCATTAACTATCATCTTCCATTTAATGTTCAGTTCTCAATTGATGACGTAAGTAATTTACTATCTTCCCTTCACAACGGTAAATCGGTTGTTCCAGATGGCATTCCAGGTAATTATATATTCCAACTCAAGGTCGCTATTACTTATATTTACTATTCATACATTCACTAACTACAGGCATTTTCCCTTCAGCGTTCAAAATTGCTTCTATCATTCCCATCTAAAAAACTGGTGACACAGAATATTGCAAACTATGATGACTGATGATAATATGAAACTTTATTTGAGTGTCAAATCATTCTCTGACTGTCACCTTCTTCAAAAGAACCTAGACAGATTGATTGTCTGAGGTAAGTCATTTAAACTCTCTCTAAACATTTCTAAATTCTCTTATTCACTTTTACTCGTCTATCCTCGAATACGGCAGTGTTTTATGATATACATATGTCTGCAAAATGGTTGAAAAAGTCTAAAGATGTTTTTTATTTTCTACGTCTTATCTATTATCTCCACAAGACTACTTATTAGCTCAAGATTTCTTTCGTCTCTCAACACTCGTGGCTCGCAGACATGCGATGAACCTCAGAACTATCTAACCTTATAATCACTAAAATCGATTACACCCCTACACTCGTTAATTTTAATGTTTCTTGCCGTTCTACCCGTTCATAGCCCAGTTCTATACCCCTATATCTTCAGCCAAATATCTTAACAATTCCCTAATCATTTTTTTAATTTTATATTTATTTACTCCATTTGTATTAATTTAACTGTTTTACGATTGTTTTTTAGGGCTTATCCCGTATTAATGTATAAAATAAAATAAAACAAAATTTGTAAACACATTTTCACACGTAGCATAAACTAATTTACTTTAGTATTTAACTATATTTTGAGTTAGGTATATATTAACATTTGAAATTTAAGACAATTACTTTTATAGATGAGAAAAAAGTAAATTATTTTTTAAAATTATTTTAAAACAAAAAATTGATTTTCCATAAACATTTTAGTTATAATTACTCGAATTTTCTGTATTTTTAATTATTAAAACATTTATTAATATATAAATATACACAATAATATAAACAATAAACATATATTATTTGAAAATCGAAACAAAGCAAAATTAGGTAAAATAAGAATGCTTAATTCAATTCAAATATTTTTTTAACGAATGAGTAAACATAACACATAGTTAATATGTACACATACTTATATATTAATATTTATAATAATATAAATTTATAGATTGATTATTTTAACTTATGGACTCACGATTTAAAAAATTCAAAAGTCATTAATTTTTAATTTTGTTAATTATATTTACATATTATGAGATGAACAGACAATAGATATAGGTTAATAAAATCTTTTATTGTATTGAATTTTTTAAAAATTAAATTTATTTGGTTTATTAAAAATGATTTCAACTAGATTTTTTTTAGGTTAATGCAAAAAGGTAAACAAATTAATATTTAACAAACAAACAAAATACAATACTTATTACTCGTCATTCACATACAATTAAAATTTGCACTAACCGCCCAAAGTATGGGTTTGAAATTACTTATTATAAAATTTTTTTAAATAAATAAAAATTAAATTGAACTTGTAAAATAAAAACTAAAAAACTGAAAATAAAAGGTTTTGAGTAGGTAATTTAATAATTAGTAGATATTTTGTTTGTTTATATTGATTGATTAATTAAATTACATATGGGTAATTAACTTTTATAATTTTTTTTCTGTCATACTTATTACATGTTTTAGTATATTATAAACCTACCTATGTACCTATTGTATCACATATCTAACTTATAATTTTAATTACCATTATTATTATCATATGTTAAGTATTTTTAAACGTCTAATGTATAAATCTATTTATTACATAATTTGTAAGTGAGTGAACAAAAAAAAAGAGTTTATTTATAAAAACGTTGACGATTTAAATATTTGTTTAAATAAATAATACTGAAAGACAACATCTGTGTAGTTATAAATAAAAACAGACATAATATATATTGTGATACTTAAAATAAGTCTTATTTGTAAGGTTTGATTTAAAAACAGGGTTAATAAAAATAAGTTTATTATTTTTATTTTCATAAATTGAAAATGTCTGTAGGCAGGTATACAGGTATATAGATTAACTATACAATATTATGCTGTTTAACCACTTTACGTTATGAAAGAGAAAAGTTGAAACAAGTGTGTCTCTGATTAAATATTTAATTATTTCATACTAAACTTTTTGCATTTGTAAAAATAGGTCACCAAGTCCCAAATTGGGAAATGTAGAGTTTTTCTTTATTAATTATTTACGACAGTAAGAAGTAACTCATCACGATAAAAAATAGTTTTTCCTTTTTTTTTTAAATAAAATAATATACATTTTTGTTTTGACTAGTATCAAAATCTTGGCTGTATTACAATAACAGGATTGTATAATATTCTACACAGTAGTTCATTACTTTAAATCGTGTTTTTATCGGATTTTGTGCGGTCTTATGTAATACTGGACTTGTAAGTTATAACTGAAATACACAAACGAAGTCTAAATACCTATCAAATTGTAACGTGAAAAACGAGACTAATAGATGTTATAATAATGTGTGTATAATATCCTGCGCTATAACATTGTCATGCTATTATATTGTTTATGAATAATGCGGCAATGGTTTGGGTTGACGATGACGAGACTCAATAGCAATCAGAGATTTATTTAATTATTTAAGGCTAAGGTCACAACACACTGCGTGCTGTCACTTCGCACAGTCCAACAATGAAATATTGTCGACGGATATTATATAATAGTAATGATAATAATACAAGATAGAACTACAGTCTTTTGCAGCACCATCAATATGTATAATGTGTCTAGAGTCACCGCCGCCAACAATATGTGATTGTGCGATGGTGCTGAAGGAATTTTTGGTTTAGGTTTTGAATTTACGCCATCGCCATCGGCCACCACGTGAAACGTTTCATCGGTACTATTGTAATATTACTATTTTCCTATACCCTGAACGATAGTAATATATATAATATTATATTATATTATGTAGGCAATAGGCATAGTATATTATGTGGACAAATAATAACACTCCCCAGTGGTGAGCACGCAGCAACAGTATTTAGATCTGCCAGGAGTTTCAGTGTTTGTCATGATTCTGGAGTGTATTGCACATTTTTAAACAATGTATATAGGCTATCTGCATGTGCGTCATAGAATCTATGACCTGCATTTACTGAGAAAAATGATTTTCTCGTTACATATTACCTATATAGTTTGTTTGGACAACTCTAACCGACTCGGTTCGTTTCTGCACCTTTGCACCGCCACCCTTATTTTAATAACCCCTATACCACCTCTTTTGTAGTCCTGTGCAGTGCTCCTGTACATATCGTCGCGCGCGCAGATGTTTGGGGAGAAATTTGTTAAAATTAATATATGTAGGTATATATACACACACTTTGCGGTTTTTTTTTGTTTTTTTGTTTTTTATCATTCTACAGAACGATCTGTTCGGTACGGCACCCGTTGCCACCACTGCCGCCACCGCCACCATTGTTCTGGAGCAGAGCTATGGTGGCCGGATTCATGTAGTGCACTTCGGAAACGTTGCTGTAGTTGTACACGTTCTGATGGCCGAAAGCCGCGTTCGCCGTGGCCATGTCGTTGCGCGACTGCTCGTACCGGCGGCGCAGACACGGCGGACACCACGGTGGCGACTTGGGCCAGCAGCTCTGCAGCGTCTTCTGGAATGCTACCCGGAATTCCCGGTTGAAGTACGCGTAGATGAGCGGGTTCAGGGCCGAGTTGAAGTAGCCCACCCAGAACACGAGCACCGTCACCCACCGGGGCATCCACGAACCACCTTCCAGCAGTGAGCTCATCATATACCTGCAGTAGTCGCATTCACGAGTTAATGAGTTACACGGTAGATGCGGTATAAATGTATAATATATTAATGTTGTCACACAGTTTTATTGTAATAAACAATAACTATAATAGTATGTAATTATGATTTTTACACAGGTGAGTTAGAGGAGAAGGGGAGGGGTGCATTTTGAAATATACGAGTAGATCCTGAAAAATGTTGTCCGCTAATGCCTCCTCATGCATAACAATACGCAACTCTCAAACACGGATAACTCGGGAAACGCTAAAACGAACGATTAATACTATATTATATAGCATTTATAGCAATGCCCAAAATTTGAAAACAAATTGGTATTTCTTCGAAAATTTGACGTTATCTATAGGTAGGAGATACTGTATTGTGTATTTATAGTTAATTATTAATCAAAATATTCAAAATATTATGTCTGTAAGAAGAGACCCAAAGTGTGAGTTTCGTTGTGAGGGAACACTAACCGGTGGTTATTCATTTTTTATACGCGTTAATTCATTAGTATTATAATATTATGTTATTGCTGAATTTATTTTCAAGAAATTATGATAAACATATAGAGGTATATGCAGGTAGATATTAAATTGAGGAATATCAAATTATACCGAAAATACTCGATATTTTGCTCTTTTATAATAAAGAAACGGTACGTTTATTCTACAGAAAATGCAATTAGGAAAGACTTTTCGATATCACTTAAACGATAAAACAAGTAAATCTAGTTCATCGATTTAGTCTCGAAAGTATATTCAACATTCAAAGGCGATTATTTGAAATATTATAATTTATAACAAGTGTGGACTTTTGAAACGTCAGTAGATATACGTTTTGTATTTTATATTTACAACCCATAATAATCAAAACAATTCAAATTAATTTTAAAACGTTGATGTAGCAATAATAGAAAGTAAACTGAAATATTTTTACAATAATTCAATAACATAATTTAGGGGAAGGGAAAAATGCTGATAAAATAACAAATAATAAGATTTAATTTTTTTTTTACTATTTTGTCGTTGAATTAGTCATGTATGAAATATACTTCTTATTGGAAATTTGTTATGTACTACGCAAACCAAGAAAAAAAATATTTTGTTTTAGTTTGCTACTAATTGAGTTAAATACGAGTGAAAGTGTGGGAAACTCAAAAGCAATAAGCTCCGCTCAAATTCTAAAGTATGAAAAAAAAATAGTATACACGCACACACATTATATAATGATCGTGGTATTTGATAAATTATTATCACGCCAGAGCCGTTACTTCACTGAATTGTTTGCTAAAAAGAGACCTATAATAGAATCTGAGCATCAAAAGCCATGTATGGAATATGAAATATGGAATATGGAATATCAGACATAGATATCTAAGTAAGTTATTACTCATCATAAAATTCAAACCTCAGCCAAACATCTTGTACCTATACAGTGTTGTAGTGGTGGGGGATTTGTAAAGGAAAATGCCGTATATACGGCTGCGATAGTCATTACAACAATTATATTATATTATTAACGATGCCTATATTATCAACTAATGCCTACGTTTTTATTCTATTTTAGCTCATGCAGTGGAAACATATCGCTACTTGGAGCAGTGTCGTGCAGGTATATGTATAGATAACGCTTTTTGGGGATTTAACGAGCAAGTAAATATAAATAAATTGTAATCCGTATAAGACTGACATATCTGATACCGAAACTTATATTATAAATATAAGCTATATAGGTGCGTGACGATCACACTTCTAGTTTCGCTAGCCGCACTATAGCTGGGAATAACCATTATATATCATAAAGCACTGGGTATGTATTTTTATGTAATCGGTTTTGAACACCTGGAAATTTTATCGTGCAATTTTTTTTAATTAAAATTCCATCAGTTTTCATTAAGACGATTTCAAAAACCGTACAATCGTCGAATGAATTTGTTTTTAAAATATTAGTATTACGAGTAATGTATATATAATATATATACATAGTGAGTAGGTAAATAAATAAACTTAAAAACAAAGAAAAAAAGTCTGGATTTTTCATTTGGTTGACTTGTTTTAATAATATAGATAACTGCACCGGCTGTGTAAGGGTCAGGTTATTAATGTTAATGTCAAGCGTGTTATCTGGAGGGTACATAAAATAAATGGTACACTATACTAATCGGCTATTTAACTTTTAACTAGTAGCTAAAGTTTACATTTGTGATCGATAAGAATTTCGAGCTATGTTGTATATAATACAAACACAACACATTTTACTTTATTTTTACATCTTATATATATTTTTGTTTTTAATGCTTAACTTTTGAAAAATGAACATGGCAAAAAATGAAAAATCACTTTAGAAATATTAATCTATATCATCTGTACTATGCTCATAAATGTATAAAGCGCGAGTAAATAAAATAGGATACTGGAAAATTGTGTTTCTAATTTAGAGTACATTTTATGCGTGGGTTGATGTTTTTTCCATATAGTTTTACCGCTGTTGGCCTAGAACAAGTTGTCAATAACGAGTGTACGCGCGTTGATGTTAAATAAATTCGATACAAAGTTCATTGAAGTGAAACGACAAATCAACATTGAACACGGCAAATCGTTTTTGCAGTAATGTGCAGTGATGAAGGTAAACATCAGATGTGACTAAAAAAAAACACGAAAAATCGATAGGCAGCATTTATTTTTAAAATAAACTGAATAGCTACGTGTGACGTGTTGTAGGCTTCAAGTAGCAGAGCTGTTGATTTTACGATATCTAACGCGCGCACTTATTTTTATGGGTTTTCGTGAATAATTATTTATTTTGTAGTTGAAAAACTTATAAGCCTCAACACTATAAATTTAATTTTGGGCACAAGTAGGTATGTCAGTATATAAGTTATAATTGCATACATTTCCATATTGAAGAGAAAATGGAAAAAAATCTGTGAAATAAACACCCACATTAAAAAACTTGGCCGTTCTCAATAAAAAGATCGATATTCAGAATGATTTCTGAATTAAATAATTAAACATTGTTTTACAGTTTGTAACACCCATTTTAGTGGTCAGAGAAATGAGATCACGTGTAAATAGATTGAATCTAGAAAACTATCGGAGAATTTCAAATGGATTTCAAATAATTAGTAGGTATACTTAATAAATGTTTTTGTAAAATTAATAATTCTTTTATTGATTCAAAATTGATATTACCGCAAATAAAAATATATAAAAAAGTATTAATAAATGTAATGGACAGTGGTTGAGAAAATATATATCTATTGATTTCTTGACGTATCTACCTATACATGGATATTTTATTCACTATTTACATTATAACATGATACATATTTTTACACTAGTTAAAACTTTATTAAAATACGATTCTGAAACTTTTGTGCTTATAAATACACATTTATAATATTTTTGACGAGGTAGACTTAAAAAAAGATGTCTAGGGTTTAACGAAATTAATATGCAGATAATATCACATATTATTATGTGGAGTGGCGTGTGAGGTATGATGGCGTTCGTTGTGGGGTTGGGTGGCCAACTTAATAAAGCTGCAGTGAGAGGTGGTGAAGGATATAATATTTTTTGACGTGGGATCTGAAACTCAAATGCTGTAAGTATTTCAATAGTTTTTGCATAAAAAAGTGCTTCGAGTGTTCTGAACTAATCGAGATGAAATTTTATATTTTAAAAATTAAAAAAGCGGTTTCTGTTACACAACCTTAAGCTATTATAATATGGAGGTACATACATGTTATAGTTAGAATACTGATAAAACTCAAATTATTGTTGTAATATATATTTCTCATAATTATAAGATACCTAGTAAATAATATTATTTATGTCATAATGTTGATACATAAAAAAAACCCATTTTGATGGAAAATATAGAGTATGGTCGATACTATATATTAGCGTACCTACACAACTTTTTTCATTAATTTCGACCGGGTTGCACGCACGTATATTCAACTATTTTTTTTTACGGATGTTCAATGAATTTTGTTGTTAAATGTTGCTTATAAGTGAAAACTGTTTCATCGTAACTGTGTATCGCCGCCTCCCGCAGTGTGAAATATATTACCAATATCGGAAACACCTGCCTGGACTTGTAATATTAAATAATTTTTTCACTAGTGCGGTAAAAAAATTTCAGATACACCTAATGGTTTTTGAAGGCAAGAAGGACGTACGTCATCATACGTCGAGTACTGGTACACGTTATTAAAAAAAAAAAAAAATAAAAACCATTCAAAATCTACGGAACAAAGCAAAAGAGGAACCGTTTTACGTGGAAAAAATGTATATATCATATTATAAATTATATTATAATTTATAATATCAAATTATAATATCTACCATGTAAAAAAAGGTAGCCAACATGCTAAGAACGCGGACATAATGATGCCCAAGGTACGGGCCGCTTTCCGCTCCCGTTTCATTTTGTTACTCGAGGCAGCTGGTCGAAAAGCTCCCGAATCCGGATCTGTTTCCACGTCGACGTCCTTCACAGCGTCCGAAGTCGACAGCGCTCCAAGTGCGCTTATGCCGTTGATCTGTAAGTGCTTGTTCAATAATGCGGCGGCAACTTTGCTCCTGCAAGCGCCAAAAAAAAAAAAAATACATAATAAATGACACGAACAAGATTTCGGACAACGGTCCTGTGGCGTGACCAGAATTTTTCTTTTTTCGGGGGTGCGGGGAGGGGTGGCTGATACTTTGTTGTATAGGGGGGCATCAAACCAGCATCGCTCAAAATTTTAGTTCAGCATATTAAGCTGAAGTCGCGGGTATATAACATTTTAAATTTTAGCGGCAATCTTCATACAAATTATAATTTTGATGTACGTTTTACGTAATACGTTCACGCAGAACACTGAATGCAATTTTAAATTTTATAGAAATTTCGGGGAAGTCTACAGCCCCCTTAGCATCTATAGCTATTCCTCTAGCTATCATGGATAGAATACCTCGTGCGGTTCTCGGCTTTTCTCGACGACGCACGATAGAAAAACACAATATTATTAGGATACTTTTCACGTTATAAAAATCGTTTTGTCGGGCGTAATGCGTTTGCAGAACAAATTGTAAAAAAAATATATATTTTTCTTTTAAGAGTAAATTTATTTTATGCCCGTTGGCTGTTTCGTCAAAGTGATTGAATAAATCGACGTAGAACGTGTTGACGTCATGGCGTTCGAGATGAATTGCCATGACGTCAAAATGAGTTCTTAAGTGTATAACGGGAACAAATTATATTCAGCGTTGATACTATAGTGTACGATTTCGTATTGAAAAGGTTCGCATTAATATTTTTAGACCCTCTCGATTGGATATATATTAATCTAAAACATGTAGGTAGCTTACGATATAATAAGTATAGTGTTAAATTAGATTATGGTTTTATGAATTTAGATTTTTTTTTTATTCTTTATTTCTTTTATTTGATTGATGAACCAATGAAGTTCATAGTATCTGATGATTTATAATTTAAATTAGAAAAATGGAAAATATCTGATATAGCATCCAAATTTTTACATTACCACCTAAACATACTAAATCACTCAAAGTTAATAAATTATTAAATAGAACAATGGTTAAAATTATTAAACAACTTATCAAACCAAGCTTTCATTATACTATATATTTTTTCGATAAGTCAGTTAAATTAATACATCTATAACGTACTTAATGATATTGTATTGTATTATATTTCTATAAAAGTGTAGATAATGTTTTAATTTATTTATTTTAATTATAATTTATAAGTATATATTTTATATAATATGTTGTATCCTTTTTAACCTAAATGCATAAACTTTACTCGGGAAAATGAACTATTAATGTTATATTATAAGATATTTTATAATTAACTTATAAATGAAATTCAACTCATTGATATTATTGATATACGTAGTATAATAAAATAGTACTTCACGCTCTCTAATAAATATCTTACATTTTTGAAATTTTTCTTTTAAGTGAAAATTATGATTGGTTAAATCAAAAACACGATAAATTATTTTAAATATACATTTTTTAAATCGCAAGTACCTACGGATAGTGTATAATAAAAATTAATTTTTATGTTTCCGTAACAGAGTAGGTTCATTTAAGATTGAGTACCCGGAAACTTTTATATAGATGCTGATGCATCAATATGGTATAATTTACCTATTTACAAGATGACTATAACCCTTATTTATTTATCGGTTATAATTTGTTATTAATAATTGTAACATATTTTAACTTTAAATACAATTTAATTAAGCTATCGTCAATAATTTATTAATAATATTATTTTATCGATATTTATTTTGCAGTATACGAAAAAGGGCGTACTTATTAATATAAGTTTGTATTATAATTATTGTTTTTAATTAAGTTAAAATAAATAAAATAATGGAAGTAAGCAAATTAATTTTGAAATTTATTATAAACTACAAGATATTTGCCAGTAAATATTCAAACATACAGTTTAGTTTAGTACGCAAAAAAAATACAGTTATTTATGAAAAACATACAAATGATTTTCTTTTATGTTAGATATTCTTTTCCAACATAATTTTATTGTGAGGAAAATCTCCGTTCTTCGGCCCTTCAAAAGAAAGAGGAAAAAAGAGAAATCCATATTATTTTATCCTGTGCAAATTATTTTCACTGTCTACTTTTTGTTCTACTTCTTCGAGTGTAACAAGAATGTAGTTAAGTTGTATTTGATGAAAAATATTTTAAAAAGTATACCAATGTACTATGAATATTAATACTGAGATTTTAAACACTCTTCAGCAACACGGCAAAAAAAATTCTGTTTGTTTTGGTTCGTACAAAAGAGTAGTTGAGGTTATAATTTGTTTTAAGTAAAAATAATTATACAGTTTTTTGTGTTGAGATAACTTTATAACATCAATTATCATTTTTATAAAAATAATGATTAGCATGCATAAAAATAAAAAAAATATCTATTATTACATTTTAGTATTTTTAAATTGTAAAAATGAATTTATAAACAGCCCTGTCAAATATTTATTATTTCCTTCCATACATCCGTATATTTCGTAAGTTAGGTTTAAATCAACCTTAAAAAAAGAAAACAATGATTTCCCACTTTATTATTTAGGTATATATCATCATGATTGTTATTGTTTCAATTTGGTAAAAATATAATGCTTGTTGAAGTGGTATGCCCAAAACAGTGGTCTACTTAACGTGTTAAGTACCCTCCACTAATCAATTTTATTTGGCTTTTCTTCGTAAAATATTTCTCGTACGAAATATGAATTAAAATAATTCCTAAAATTATTTAATATTTATTAAGGACAATTAAAAATATTTTATATATTTATACAAAATATAACATAGAATACATTTTTTAAAACGTATATTTTATGTTTTTTAAAAGTAATATAATCTTATAATTTATTTTTAAAATTTTAAGAAAATTGCCTTTTAAATCAATATAAATTAAAACAATTTGTCTGTGACCAATTATCAATAATTTTATAGTTAATATAAATACATTTAATTCGATTATGTGAACAAACAATTTAACAAGTTTTATAAAAACACAGTGAAGGTGTTTTAATACATATTGTATTTGAAAAAAAAATATTAAATATTGAAACATAGATTGAATATTGACCTGATAACTCTCAAAAATAATATTTACGTCAATTAATATTCAATGGAAATACAAATATTTAGAAATACTTACCTATACCCATAGGAGGAACCTACGTAGGTATATGCAATTAGTCAATACTAGAACTTTTATGCACAAGAAAGATATTTTTAAACAAATATACATAAAATAAAATGAAAATACCAATACCTTATGTGTGTATCGTGAGATATAGAAGAAGATTGGTTATTGTAACAACAATGCTTCCAATCAAGGCTGAATATAGGTAAATGTAGACCCGGAAAAAATATTATTAAGGGTATTTATACCCGGTTGAATTAATATTTTATACTGTTTTCAGCTCTTAAAAACACAATAATTATCTCAATTAGTTGCACGTAATAATGTTTAACCAATGTTATCTATTAATAATATTAAAATACTGATTTTTTCAGATTTTTCGATAACTATAATATATTATAATATTTGAAGAAAATTCCACAAATTCTGAATTCAATACATTAATTGTTATAGTATTCCGTCGCAAACACAAACTAATACGCCGTTATTGAACTTGATTTAAACATTTTCACATAATATCACAAACTAATATTTATGTTAAATATAAACACAGTAATTTCTTTTTAATACTTATTTTGGAAAGACAAATGTTTCTATAATTGATCTTCAAGAGTTGAGTATCGAATCCATAAAATATAAAACAGCATACAGTTGATTAAATTATTGATACAGAATATAATTTATGAGAAAGAAATGGTATTAGGAACTACTTTTTCATCAGGATTGTAATATAAATTAAAATTTGATAGTATATATTATTCTTAATTAACATGATTATTTAGTTATAATTTAGAATACATTTGAGTAATTTTCACTTCTTTTTAATAAATAATAAATTTAGAACTGTAATATATAATATTAGTAATATATAAATCTTTAGTTTGAATGTCAAGTCATAATATTTAATATTCTACGAGTTATATAATCAAAGTTAGGAAAAAAAAATTGTAATTTGTTGTTTATATATTTTTATAACTTATATGATCAAAATAATTTACAGAAATCAATGGCAGTGTAACTATACGCAATAGAATATCTGTAATGTCTCATTTATAATGTCAAATCAGACTATTTTAAATTTAGTAATTAATTGATCGCACATGTACACATCTGATATTTTATAAATTGTTTACATTTTAATGACACAGACTAAAATATCGTATAACTGTTGTTACGTGTGCTTATTAGTTACGAACGTAATAAAATACTTTTGGAAAGTTTCAAATTTATTAACCGAATAATATTTAAGTGGATTTTACTTAATTCGGTCAATATTTAGGTTAAGCAGAATGTAAACATATCATCTATTTTCCAACTCAAAGATGGGAAAAGTATCAATAGTGTATCTAGAAGAATCTATATTCCCAGACATGTTCTATAAATCAAAATTAAGATGAACAGATAATGATAAATTATTGGCACGCGCTAAATTTTAAGTATAGAGCCTTTGTAATGGTTTAAATAGCTGTTAAAGTGATAAGAAAATAGAGTACTTTATTGTAGATACATCGGTACTTGATTAGTGTTTATGACGATCGAATAGAATTTTTTTGATTTTGGCTTGATTTATTGTTTAATTATATTATAAGTAAATATTTTATTCAAATTTAAAATTTTTTCTGTTACATTAAATATAATAATAATAATAATAATAAAAATAAAAACAATAACAAAAAAATTACACAGAAATTATGAAAATATTATAAAATATTCATCTTAAGTCTTAGATTCATTATTATTTTGTTATTTGTTAACTATTTTTACTAACTATTGTTAAATTTTGTTTGATAGTATTATAATTTTTCTTTTAAATTTGAAATTTTAGAGGTATTTAGTAATTTAATAATTTAAATTTTGTTAGATTTATTATCTGTTAAAAGTTTATAAAATGAGACTTAAATATGATTAATGTTTATTTAACGTCTTAATTAAAAGCCAGAAAATGTATATCTATCAAAACTTTTTTTTAATGACGATTTATATATTTTAAAGCATTAATGCAAATTAATCTTGTCAATATTTTGTGGAGTTTTAAATTACTTATCAGGTAAATCATTAAATAAGAAACAACATTTTATTTGACAATTTATTACGAATTATTCATAAATAGTTAGATACCCATTACATTTTTTTTATGAATTTATTGAATTTAAATTATTTTTATGTATGTCAGCAAGAAAAGTCTAATTCTAAACATTTTTATAAATATGATATCTAAAAAGTTATAATCTTCCGTATCTATTTATTCTGAATAATATGCTGGTAGCAGAGTAAAATTACTTTAAAAATATATAAATAAAAACAAACCACTTTTTTATTTGTTCAAAATGTTAGTATAAAATACCTTGTTAAAGTTGGTTAACAGAAATTTTGTAACAAGAGTAAAGTATGAACAAAAAACAGGTTAAAAATAAAACAAACTAAATTAGTTGCAAAATGTGTATTTTATTACTAGGCATATTATTTCCAAAAGAATAATTATAATTCGAAATATTCACAAATGCACAATATAATAACGAAATTCAAATAAACTAATAATGTTATTTTAAAATTAAGCTTTCAAGTATTTACATAGTATGGTCTTATAAATGTATAACTAATTAATTCTACAATGCAATGTCGCAATTTATAAATATTCAACAAAATAGGGTAATTAATATTTGAAGTATATTTTCATTCTGTGACTTGACAGCAAAATCCTGGTTTTTGATTATGATTATATTTTTGAGAACAAACCCTTTTTATATTTACTAAAAGAAAATATAGAATGTATCGCAATTAAAGCAAGTTTTTGAAATAGATTTTTCAATCTATATCGTGAAAATATTAATTTAATAACATAATAATATACTGAGTTAATTATATTAGTTTGTTTAAATATTTATGTATTTTAATGACCGACTTTAGTAATATAATTATTGTATGTTTAGATTATTATATTCTTCTCGTATAATTATATAATATATAATATCATGTATTTTCATAATGGGCATATATATGAACTGTTAAAAACGAGATCAGTGGTGTTTTTGAAGGGCGACACTGCGACAGGTCGGGCGATATGGTATCAAAGTGTAAAACCACGTCACAGTCAAAATATTCATTACTTTGTTTAACTATACCTCTATGTACCTATCTACACATAAATTTCGTACTTGTATATTAAATATTATAAATTTTCTTTTTATTTCAGAAGACTGCACTGGTAGTTTATTTACTGTACACTATATGTTATTATCGGCGACATGTTTTCGTTCCACTTGAATTCAAAATTACCATAAGTAAATTGAAAAATGGCAAAATCCGCTTAGTTTTCATTCTAATCATCTGTCAGATATTTGAACGCCTATCAGACTGAGGAAAAATCGTTTATATTCACAACACATACCGATCCGTACGATTTAACGACACGGAAATAACGATAAGATGCTTACTTGTATACACAGCCTGATGCTATATCGTCATAATAAATTAACACGTTCAATATAACTGAAAACCCCGAAAACCGGTGAAAACAGTTTTTAATAACGTGCTTATTATAGTTTTTTATGTTGCCGCGTGCCAAGAAATAATCCCACCACGCAAGTCATATACCTAACTGCCGAGCTAGTCGTAAAGAGCCCACAAATAGAAAACTATGTGTACAGTAAATAAGTACCAATACAAAAACTTAAAAATCGCATGGACGTTATAGCATTTATTATATAATAGATTATTAGTCTATTATATAATCAATAATAATAGTTAGCAAAGTACGGGTTTATTTTTTCTAAGCGAAGTCACTAATATATATAGTTATATATGGGTGTATATAGAAAGCCTGTTTGAGTGAGTGAAACCGGTTGACTTTGAATTTTGATACGGACATTTTCGTCGCTATTTATTATTTATCATTATTATCAAAATTGTTATTAATGTTGACTGAATATTACAATAATACCAATATCGTTTTAAAGAGTTTATTATTAATTATTAATTAAGTATGTATTTTGTATGTGACTATATTTTTTCAATTGACAATGTACATACTATACAATATATAAATTAATTTACACATAAATCTATTCATACTTATTTGCTCAAACAGTATTTTAGTATAATAAATAATTGCCCAAAAAGACTACATTTTGATGGGTCGATTGGCCCAAACTGACCATTGCAAATGTTGTGAAATATTAAACACACGTATGAATGGTACCGCCAGTATGACGTACTCAATTTGTATAAAAAACGAGTAAAGTTTTTTACTTTAATTTATTTATAATTTGTATCTGTTTAACACCTTACACTGCCCATAAAAGAGAGGTGCCAACATTTCTAGTAATTACTGAATGTGTTTTATAATTCACCTACATAAAACGCTGTACATTAACTATTATCAAAAATTAAAAATTGATAATTTATTATGTGTAACGACAAAAATGTCATGTTCAAATGATTTGAAACTTGAAAACGGAGAGTGAGTGGAGGTTGGTTAATGCGTGTACCCAGTAAGATGAAAGAGTATATTGAATAAGTTTCAGGTTTGTAAATAATTGTTGTTCCAAACGTTTTTTTTTTTATGAAACTCTTTAGACATTTTCCTGAAGGCTGATTGATCGAACTTCGTTAGGGTTAGACACGTGAAGCTCGAAAATGTTTTTCTTAAGTTTCAGAAAAACTAATAGAACCAATTTTTTTTATACAGATACAGTATATTTTATAAAATATTACTGAACACTATAGTCAGTACTCAGTTTCAAACAATAACTTTGTGTAGTAATACTCGTCTCGTCGTGCGTAATGATTTTAAAATATTACTGTGGTACGGTTGTCTATTCATATTGTATAAATAGTGAGTGGTTTTTAGTTATTACTTATATAACTGTGCATGAACAATTTACAAACAATTTTATCATATTTCATTATTGTTTATATATTAATGAAATTCAAAATGTTTTATTATTTACATGTGACTAATAATAATGATAATAAATCCATTCAATCTAGATTGTATAATAAAACAAATAGACATGATTATGTTAGTTGCAAAATTATATTTACTTCAAGTTAATAAAAAATTAAATATAATAAATAATAATGAATAGATAAAAAGATACCTAAATGCAATATTTTCTCATAAAATGATGATTAAGAGGCAAATGTGTAAAGTATTTGAGTACAAGTATTTTGAATATTGTATTCAAATACTTTTTTTCTTTCTGTTATTTGAGCAGTATTTAAATACTTTTATATATTATACTCGTGTTTTATAAACTTTTATTATTTTATTAGAATTTTTAAAATTTCTATTTATAGACAATTTTGAAAATTCTATGTTTACAATTTTTTGAGAGGTATTGCCAGATTAATACGAAATTAGGTAGATACTTATCGCATAAGCGGTGATACCATAACAAAATAAAAAATAGCAATGACTGACAAACATTTTCAACATATAATGTTTTTGAAATTAATTTGCAATTTAGATATATAAATAAAATTAATTTTAAGAATACAATATTTTGAAGTATTTAAATACTTATTCATAATACGTTGAATAAATAAGTATTTAAGTATTATTTTAAATATTTTTTTCAATGATATTTTGTTTACTTACTTACTCAAATACTTTTTAAAAGTATTCTTTACAACCCTGTTAAGAGGTTATAAATGTGTGTACTATTACCACTTTTTAAATTATTGCTTAAAACCATTTTGAAATATTAAAAATTTTTCTAAAAATACATTATTAGTCATAGTCATATGTAAAAAAATCTTGAATAATATTAGTTATATTACTTGTTGACACTTGTTTTTTGTGGCACTGTTTTAGTTTCATACGATTTTTAATTGCTCAAAACGCGTGACGTTCAGTATTAAAACACATGGTCGTATGTGTTTTTTGCGAATTTGTTATATTTTTATTCTTGTCTCGCAAAAATGAACATCCTGAATTTCCATTATTGTCAATCAGCCAAATCAACCTTTTCGGCAAGCGTTAATGATTTCACTTGTCGGGCACTCAATCGACACTCTCCAAGCGCTGCATCCTCTCGATGCCTCGAAAATCGAAATATTTTTCTTCTGTTTGCCGTAAAAGTCTGCGATAATTAGATCTCACAATAAACAAAAACTGTGGTTTTTCGCTCATACTCCACACAGCACCTATGTATGTACGTGCGTTAGATAACTAATTATCGACTTCAACGTAAAATGCTAACTGTACTATTGTTTTTGCACTCAAACTTTTTTAATAATATATGTTTGCAAAAAATAAATCGCGTCGATAAATTTAGGCAGGATATTTTTATGTGTACAGTGTGCTTGTATACAGGTAAATTATATACCTATCATGTAAAAATGTACAGACCTATTTCATTTTTGAGCAATGTTACTAGATACAATAATATTCTGAAAAGTATTCTAGTTGTTTTATATGTAAAAAAATCGTTTGTTATCATTATTTTTGAATTATTGAGTTAGAGTTTATTTTATTTATACCATACACTGAAATTTGTAGCTCATCAAATAAAAAAAATAAATTACCTCATTTTTCACCTTAAATCTCGGAAAAATAAAACGTCAGGAACACTTACAAGCCTCATTCGATGGTCTGGACTGCGAGAGAAACTCCATAAAATACGGACAGTTTACGCGAGCAATTACTTACACTTTCACTGCGATATCCACCGTAAATAATTTAACACTCGTTGAATTTGACTTTAATGAAATACGGCGCTTAAGTCATATAATATAAGGTACGTCCGTTATTGGACTTGTCTACCATTTTGCGGTTTCAGATATTTTCATAACGGTTTTCGAATGACGGCGATAATATGATAAATCTTCAAACAAAATATATCACGCATAGTATTTTATAAAATATATTTTACACGAGCTAAATAATTTGGTCATAATGTTAAAAAATGTAAATAATATAAAAATTATTGCTGATTCACTATATGTACCTTGGTTATTCTAGTGCATATAATATAATATTATGTTATTTAGTATACCATGATATTTGTCTTTTATTTGGTCAACAAGTACAATTATTTATTGAGGCTCGAAAAACAAATTTTTAATTTTCAAAATGTGGATTCATATTTTTTATTATAACTTACAAAATCAGGTATCAAAATAATGTCTAATTTTTAATGCAGTATTTAAGTGAAGAAATTGTTTTTTTTTTAAATGTTTAATGCCCAACAATAATTTTAATTGTAAAAAGTGTAGTCTGAATGTAATAAATGTTATTTAGAAATTTAAATATGTCTAAGGACATTTGAATTTTTTTTTTGTGTTACTTTAGTGGTATACGATATTATGTTTAGAATATTAGCGTAAAATTGATTACGGTAGTTTGTTTCGAATAAGGTTATAATTTTAATAAAAGCAGCTACGTTTATGTTTCATATTATCTTTAAAGCCACACAAAGGTTGTTTGTCTTTGCATAATGATTGTTAAACAACTGTACCAAGCAAAACACCTCCATTAAATTATATATATTAAGTGTGTGCTTACGAATAAGAATATGTGCATCCCGTGGATTCATATTTTTTATAATTATATATTATTATATGTTAGGTATTTTCATAATATCACAATTTATGATGACTTCTGTGGTTCACACTTCACAGCCACCGAAATGAGTTATATAATATGAAATATATTTGGTCGGTATTTAATAAGAACGCAATATTAATAACAGAAGTATTTTAAGTGTGCACGAAAAAAAACACCTAATGATTTAATGCAATATATTTCAAACTATTTAACTCTAATACCTACATAACGTTATTAAATAAAATCAATTTTTTTTGTGATATAAAATTTTAAACTTAATTACTAAAGGTGAATTATTTTTTTTTGAAAATTGTATTGTAAACAAAAGTTGAATATTGAAGAAATTGTTGAACAGGTTTTATTTTAATAATTATATGAATGAATTTAAAATAGTTAATTATTTTGTTATTTTTTAAAAACATTTCTTTTATGAGTACTCATCTACTTCAAAGGTCGAATAGTGTATTTATGTTTTTAATTTACAAGAAACAAAATATGATGGGACAAAATGGGAGTGATCAGTGTGTTGGTAATTGCGATTAAAATCTATATGAAGATTCATATTAGGTATAATATCGGTAGAATTTTTTTTTGGGATGTTGAATATTGTAAATAAATTTCTTTCGTTCATTATATACAAAATAGTATATTAAGCATAAAATTTCCATTGTTAAATGTTGTATTAGTAAAATAAATGTATTAGTATATAGTTCATATTATAGTATAAATCCAACGATAAACAGGTCGGCAAGTAGATACCGCTCTGCTGTACAGTATGTGTCGAGTGGATTACTTTCATGGATGTGTTAAATTTAAATTTAATGATATAAATCATTGTATACGAAAAACGATTCTAAACGAAGATGGTCTGTCAGTCTACATAACTAAGTGTATTCTATGATATTGCTATTAAAATAATTTATATTAGTATTAACAATACAGTAGGTTGAATTAATTTTGTAGAAAACATTGCATTAGAAAATTTAATTGATTGTATAAAATATAATAATATACATTAAAAGTTTCAAGCACTCATGAAAAATATTTTTAAATTACAATGAAATAAATAATATAGTTTTCTTCATTTAAATATCTAATTTCGTCTAAATTTGAGTTAAAATATCTATAAAAAATTATTTTTTAATATGTTTTTTTGATTTTTTGGTTACACTATTAAATACGTACGAAAAATCTTGTTTTAAATTTTCAATTCTTAGCTATAAAAACTGATCATTTTTTACATTTTTAACTACAAAACAATTTGCAAATATTTGATGATGAATTTCGGACAAAATTTGATGTTTAAATGCTTATAAAAAAAATTGTATCTATATTTTTTTTTATTATTTTTGATCTGCTATTTTAACAACTTACGAGAAATCTTATATTAAATTTTCAAAAAATTTGACCTAACAAAATTTTTTTTATCGATATTTAAAGAAAAAAAATTTAAAAAAGTCCAAAAATTTCTTAGGCCTACAATTAGTTGAAAAATTGTCAAAATATTTTTAATATTTTTTAGTATATAGAAAATGGTAATCTAAACATTAGGTAGAATTTTCAAATGTCTACGGTTATTCCTTTTTGAATTACATCAAAATAAGAAAATTGTTCCTGGAGAAAAATTGTGAATATGCAATGTTTAATTTTAAACGCTTATGAAAAATTACTTTAACTTTCCGGTAATTTTTTTTTCTTTAGTAAGGTACAAAAAATTATAGAAATCCTTGTGTAAATAGAAAATTTTTTATGAATTTCCTAATCAAAAAAAAAAACTGAAACATTTAGTGATTTTTACGTCTTTTTTTGAAATTTTAACTTTAGATGCTTTTAAAAAACTATTAGAGACTTACGCTTATTTTTTTTTTAATTTTCTCTTACAACAAGTTATGAAGAACATTGAATTAAATTTTCAAGTTTTTTGACCGACTAGAAAAATTTTTACTGGCAATTACAAAAAAAAAAAAAAAATAAAAAAATTCGAATATATTTTATGCTTATAAATAGCTCAAAAAAGTCAAAATATTTTGAAAATGTTATGGCATATAGAAAATGCTTATATATAAACATTCTGTGAAAATTTCATGTATTTACAGTTATTATTTATTTTATTATTTCAAAAATAAAAATACATTTTGTCATAAATTTGCTTTGCGAAAAATTCCCGTTTTTCCTTATTTTTTTTTTTTGTTTACCTGGCGCGTTTAAAAATTATTGAAAATTTTATATTTTTGACCCCCCAAAGTACCAAATAGGCTCTCTTTTCTTTTAGGAAAGATGCTGATAAAGAAAATTGGAGTACTTTTACTGCCTTAAAACGTGATGACAGAAACAAAAAAAAAAACACACACACAACATTGTAAAATTAATATATTCATCGCTCCTCTCAGAATCTAAAATATTGAGTAAAATATAATAACTAATGACTATTTTTGTTGAAGCTGTGGTTTTATTTTTAAATTGTTTATAAATGGAATAAACTATAATAAATTAATAATTTTTAAATCCTGAGGAATGTAAGAAAGCTATAATGGTTATATGATTTTTTTTCTTTTGTAAAACTTTGAAGTATGGTACAGCTACCTTACATTAATTATTTTATGTGTATAAATAAAACAATATAATACACGTGTTTATCATCAGTTATTTGTCTGAAAACACGTTTATGGATTTAAATTGAAAAACTTTTTTTTTAACTTTTTTTGTTTTTATTTAGCTATTGCTATGTCATCTTGGCTATTGGCTGACAATTATTTATATTATATAGGTATAATACAATATTTACTGTTTATGCATGCCCCAGAAACTTTTACTGATAATGAAAAGTTATGGGTTAAAATAGACGATGTTATGAAATTATCGTATCCGTTTTATTCAATATTCAAAGTGTTCCAATTTATTTTTTTTCAATATATTCAAAATGTAATATTATCATTTATATTTTTTATGGACATTCCGTAAGATACAATGTCAATGTGATAGATAGCAATAAACGGTGCAATAAATCATTTTTATTTGATTTCCGGATTTTCATGTAAAAACAGGATTTTACAAAATATATTTCATGTACAAAAATCTCTAATGGCAAATAAAATGTAAAACGAAAATGTATTTGAGTAATAATATTTCGCTGAAAACCAAATTTTGGTTGCACAAAACTTTCCAGCATAGTATAATATTATTATCCATTCAAAAGTTTAAACTTTGTACTTTATGCGTGCTGCTGTAATGACCGGAATACGGCGTGTAATAACGATTAAAGGTTAAGTCCCCACGTGTACTATAGTTGTCGGAGTTTAGATCGTATTGTCTTCGAAAAACCTAGAAATATTTTGTTTTGTCTACATTGCGCAATACATATTATACTGTTATTATTAAAGGCACGGCCATTGCATGACCATGTGAATACAATAGCACCGCGCATACACATTATGCACTACAATATTGTTACGTTATGTTTCCCCTTCCACGTAGTATTATACTATTATGATTATTATATTGCGACGAACAGATTTTTAATACGCGAAACTGTTTTTCACCACCGATATAATAATAGGTAGCAGCGGTATAATAATATGCGTTTCATTGCCCGCAAATTCAATTACTACGCGACTCGTACATCCGCTATCATAATAACACATCGTTGGCACGAGGCCTTTGCAAAGCGCACAGTGATTCGGCGACGTGCATAATTAATATTGTCGGCTTATAGTGAATGACGACGGCGTCTACCTGCCGGTTTTAGTTTTTTTATTTTTCTTTAAACGAGTGATGTGAGTCCTAGTGATCTGTTGAGGTTTTACGACACATATTGTTTTCACGGTATATTATTATTGGACGGGTTGCGTTTACGGTCGCGCGGCAGTTTCTCCGTTCCCTTTGACGTTTTTGATTATAAATTAATTGTTTCTAATGAATCCTCTTTAGTTTCACCGCAAACACAATATTATATCAATTGAATGTTTTGGCAAAAAAAAAAAAAAATTAAATAAAAAAATACAGCGACAAAGTGAGAATAACCCGAACAACACCGCTCTGATTTATACATAAAATAAGGAAAATTAATATAAGTATTGATCCGACCACACTAATGACGAATGATGAGTTTAGTTATAAAATACGATTTTATTGAAATGGTATGTTCTAGATAGAGATTTTACGTTGAATATTAAACTGTAATAAGTGTTTGAAGTGTATTGCTGTACGAACGATGCTGTAAAAATTATATGTGTTGCAAATAGATACTATGTTTTATGCATCGATAGATTAATAAAATTACTGTCGGATTTAATTAATGAACTACGCAGTTTTGTTTTTGTCAATTGGACTTAATAATAATGACATTAGATTTTTTTTGATTATCCAAGACAAAGGACATATTAGTCTCTCGAAATATATATATATATATATATATATATATATATATATTTTTTTTTTTTTTTAATAATTCGTAAAAAAAATGATTCAATACCTACTACTATTATTATTTTAAAGGTAACATTCAAAATGGATGCTAACATTTTACCTTGTTTTTTCTTTTTAGTAAGTTGAACTTAAATTTTGAAATACCTAATCATTTTTGAAATATTTGAATAATTTTAATCAATATTATACATATTTTATGCTAAAATAAACACATATTATTTTTATTGAATGTAAAACAAAATGTATATAATAATAAAAGTTTTACAACAAATGCATATTTTTATTATTAATTGTAAATTATTTTAATCAATTACGAGCTTTACTCCTATATTAGTAGTAATGGTTTATTTACACAATAATTGTAGATATTGCATAGAGTAATATTGTACGAATACAAAAAAAATCATATTTTAAAATATATAAAATAATTGATCTGCAATTTTTTTTATAAAATATGTCATAAACGAATTGGTTATTAATGAAAAAAAAAACCTTTGTCGGATATTATTCAGTTTTATAATAATATAGTATTGTCATTGTTACATTGTTAAAAGATAATAATATATATTTTCAGTTGATTGTGAGGAGAATGTGTCTCATTTACGACGGACAGAATAAAATGATAACAGGTTTTTTTTTTTGTGTGGTCAAGTATGTTTATGAAAAATGCATACCCTCACTAATTGACCCTCAGTGCAAATGATAAATGTCTTGTGAAAGATGCAGAGGGGGAGAGTAGGTGACAGGTGAAACGCATCGTTTCGAGTGGACCTTAGTTCATGATGTGTATATTTCTTTGGGAGTTTGAGTACTTACTTGGGTGAGTCCAATTATTACGACGGACATAATGACGGATCCTTGTAGACTTGTATGTAAACTAGACTTGCAAGTCAACGGAAATGGTGTTGGGTAAAAATTAAACTAAAAAGTGAAATTGTATACTATAGTTATTAGTATTATGGTAGTATGACGTAGTACATTGGATGTGATACTTTTTGAATTCATGCTATATATGAACTTCTAAAAATGATAATTGAGTTTTGGTACCAATTTATATTTTTCAAAACATATAAGTACTGTATGTTAAAAAATAAAAATATTTTTTGTAGGATAATTTTTTAATTCTGTATTCTTTATTTTCACGTTCATGCAAATATTATGACATTAATGTGTTTATTTTAAACATATTTTTCATATCTCACAAAATTAGTTAAACCATAAATAGATTATCATATTTCACCCCAATAGTATTGCTTAAAAATATTAATCATTCTACTCTCGAGAAATATAAATTACCAATTTCTTAACTATTCCTTAAACTATCTATATAGTATATAGTCTATACTACTATATTTTTTTCTATGATGTATCAATTTACCTTATTTTTTTATAATAGATACTTGACACGTATAGAGCGTTTTTGGTGAAGTTTTGTTGCGAATTTTAAGTGTAAAAATGTTCGAAACAAACAGGAAATAGCTTTGACGTTATATAATTATTAGAGCCTAAGGTGCCTTTGTTGGATTTTCTTTTTGATAGTTTTGAACGGCTGTTGTATATTTTAAAAGAGCATCTTAAATTAGATTTTTTTAACTATTGAAAATCTTCGATTTCTTCTTTATATAATGTTGTTTGAGGTGACATAAAAACGAAGTTCATTACGAATTTCTCTTTAAATCAGTACGCTATTTTGCTCGCGGCGTGGTGTACATTATTTTGATAAAAACAACTTAAAATTTCACAGTATACGATATCAGTTAGTAATATATTATGATGGCTTTATAGCTACGGGATATTTGAGTGATCTGAAGTACTTCCATTGTATCAGTCATATTTATTTGAATTCCGGTGGGTGTAAATTGTTGAAGTATAATTATTGAGGATAATTTTGGATTATAAAACCTCATCAAATATTATAGTGATATTTTTTTCTATAATACGTTATACGTTATAGAATATTGTTTCCATTCATTATTATAATTTATTGTATTAATCGTGTATAATATAATAAAGAATATTATGTATTAATCGTTTATAAATTCAATCCCATAAATCTCTCCAAAATATTATTAGGTTTTAATAGTTTTTTGTGAGTAGAATTCCTATAGAACTCTAATTAACTTGGCGAAATTTCAAGTTTTTCAAAGAACAATAATTTGGTAATGGGACGTTGAGGTCTTTTCTAATTGCATTAAATAACAGTAACGGTTAAAGAAATTAAAGGTCAAATTAATATTTAATATATGGAAACTTAATTATCTTAGTTAGATGTATTATTGTCCATTAGCACCAGGGTATATTCCAATAGAGGTAGCTATTAATATTGAAGGGATGTTATTCATCAAAGTATAATAATAATAGATCTATGTATAGACGAATAGACTGGCATACAATATAATTAAGGTAGATGTTATCATTAATGCATGTAATATTTCGTATTGCAAGAAAAATATGTATTCTTTTAAATATTACATTTTTTCTACAATTATTTTTGATAAGATAATGAAAATACATTAATAATTACATATTAAAATCTACAAAATATCGAATAAACTATGGTTTATTTTATTATTTTTAGCATCTAATTTTTTTTTGTTCTGTTTCTTCGAAATATATTTTGACAAG
Organism: Pentalonia nigronervosa; assembly: GCA_014851325.1. Lineage (NCBI taxonomy): Eukaryota > Metazoa > Arthropoda > Insecta > Hemiptera > Aphididae > Pentalonia > Pentalonia nigronervosa. Next base: position 6,590 of record JACXSJ010001647.1, on the reverse strand, counting down.
AAAAATATAATATTTAATGTAATAATATAATATAAACACTTTTAATATTTATAACACAACAATTAGATGTTCTGATATCATTCCATTCGCACCTATCATTTTTAATAATATACCGTCCTAGCACCTTGCAAGTTGTAACTAACATTATGGTATGTTTTTTTACAATATATAGTTATATGTTATGCGTTTTAGTGATATAAATTTAAACATTATAAAGTTGATAAGGTATGTAAGACATAATATTATTAATAAAGATCGTTTATAGAATTAATTTTAGAATCACCAATGAAGTTCAGCGATCAGAAAGTTACCGGCTTTAAAGAATGCAATTTTCCTTACCGTTGTTAAAATTAACTAAGACGATACAAACGGGTTTTGAATAAAAAACGATTGAATTCACTGATTTCAAACGATTCTTACATGCAGTAAATTATTAATGTATTGTAAATTGTATATAATAGTACCTGGTACGACCTATTATATGTACTTGAATAATTTATCAAATGTACACTATATAATATATAGTGTTAATAATTATATTAGAAAATATTCATTAGATTATTTTATTTTTATATAAAATATAAAGATAACGTATAATATACTTTTCTTAAATCAGTCAAATTTATAAAAATTATTTTTTTTTTGTTAACTATTCGTTTTTTGATTTTCAATTTGATAAAATAAACACAATTAAATGGACAAAAAACACATTTTAATAAACTTTATTCTTATATTAGTTGAATGTTTAATAAAAATACATACCTACATAATTACCGATTTAGTTTTGTTATTTAAATTTTCAATATTTTTTATTTTATATGACTTTGAAAATAAAGACTAAGCAAAATAAATTTAATTTTAAAATAATATAGGTATAAGGTATATTAAAACTGAACTATATACTTTATTTAGCTATAAATAATCGGGATTATACAAACTTAACAAATACTTTAATCGCATTCAATTTAAAAATATAATTAGTGTAAATATTCAAAGATCCGTTACATTATTTAATAAAAAAATAATTGTTTGAAAAAAGGATAACTGCCAACTGGATACTGAAAATATGTTGTGTAAGCAGAAAAAAAGCTAAAAATCTGTTGGCTGTTATGAACATAATTATATATTTTAATGTTAATAATTAAATTTTTAATTTCACAAAAAAAAAGTGTAATTAATCTGTGTATTTTCATGACAGTAAATATTAATTGTGCAACGGAACGGAATGTGATTTGGGATATATTCTGGATACGGACGTCTATCATATTTATTAATGTTTCGTGCACCTTCCGCCTTTGGAAATAATGCAATTCTGCAGTGTCTGTATAACATAACATTATGGTCATTTTAAATAGTTTTTATTCATAATCACGAGGAAATATTACAAAAAGATCACCTTTTTGCTATGCCCAGAAATAATTTTTCTTACACAATATTAAAAAACAGAATACATTACTACATTTTAGTGAGATACGGCTGTGGCGTAAGGAAAATACCACTTATTATTTACAGTAATTTTAGCTTTGGAGGCAAACGAAAATATATGTTATATGGTACATGTTATACTGATATTTTGTAAGTTTTGGAAGTAGGTGTTATCGATTTTAATTGGTATTAACGTAAACATTAAAAAATGTGCAATCTTATTTGAATAAAGTCAATACTTCTTTATGAAAATTTGCTTATACTTACCAGCATAAGTGTTAACTATAATTACGATAAGCCACCTATTTATTGTTACTTTTTTTTCCATATAGCACTATGTCGGAGAGTAGGCCCGATGGCCTAGTTTGAACGCCTATCCGGCAGAATTTCTAATTGGGTACCCGTTGGGTAGGTTTCTGTCATGCTCGATTGAGGATTGTTACTGAAAGTGGTAAACTAAATGTTTAATTTCAAAATAAAACAACGTAATACATTAAATTTGTATCTTAATTTCAGACCACCTCAATAATTTTTAAAATTGTAATGAATACAATTTTATTCTTTTATTACTGTAAATTATAAATATGTTGTTTATTCGAGAAATATTTTATAATAATATTTAAGTCAATATTTATAAAAGGTATTAATATCGATTGTAAATATTAGTGTTACAAACTAGTATTTATAATTAATGGTAAAAGAGTTCAAATATTTTTTGGTGCTAAATTAAAAATTTTTTTTTCATAATAGAGCTAATTTTATCTAAAATTATGGCAACATCCATTATTGCCATCACAAACAATGATAAACGATAATAATAACAAATAATATTTGACGGGATAGAGTAAGTAAGGTTATCTTTAAACGTTGCACGTCATCACAATATGAATTTCTTAGCTTATAAACCGAGAGATAACAGAGTTTTTAGAAATACTATAAATGGATACCTCTGCCACAGCATCCAAAATCTACTGTCAGTTATCACTTTTAGGTCGTACATTTCAATAGAATATTCTTGATTTATGTTAGGTATGACTATTATGAGTTTAAATATTGTAACATAAAATATGACTTGAATTTACCAATACACTTCTAATAAATTTATATTTATTTAATTGAATACTACCTACACAGAAACCTGACAAATAATTTATAAACGTGTAAAATATCAAAAACTAATTTATTCGTATATGTTTGTATGGCTTATGTGATTGCATATTTTTATAGGAAGTCAAGACGTGTAGTCAAGTCCCATTATTAAAATTATATTTGAGTATTGTGTTTTATTGTATTTCTTTTTAAAAACACTGTATGTTAACATAGTTAATATATGAAAAAACTGTAAAAAAGAGACGACATTTTGTTAAAAAAAAGAATTCATATTGAAACGATTTAAAATATAATTGTTACCTTAGTCTACCCGGGGGAAATTTCATTTAAGCCGAGACCTTTCTAAAGCGTTTTCTATTCTGTATAATCCTTTTCGTGCCGATAACTTTTAACAAGAAAATAGTTGCTATTACTTTCTTTTTCGTTCTGATTTCTACACTGAGTAATTGTTTCGGACCTTTTCCACCCTTTTACTATCAACACCGCTAGAACTTCTATTGTTGTCCAAGTTAGCCTAGGCTGAGCGGAAAAAATCGTTTCGTGTTCAGTTTTAGACTCATTAGCTGAAACTCGCTGTGCTTACCCGTTTGACGGCGGTTAATCATTTACGTCGATGACGGGGTTTCTGAGTTCCGGTGTATCTAGACAATGTGTATGTACAATATCAGGTCATAATAATAATAATAATAATAATAATAATAATAATAATTATTATTATTATTATTATTATTATTATTATTATTATTATCTAGGTATTACTCCATGTTGAAATTGAAAATCTAATTTAAAAAAAGCAACACTTATAATAAAAAGATTAAGAAACAATAATATTAAAACATATTATCTAATTGGTAATTTTTTTTAAATACCCAAAATAGTTTTTTTTAATTTTTTATTGAATATGAATAATTATTATACTACTACAGTGTTATTTCAAAGCAATCGTTTGCAAAAGTAGGCAATAATGATATTTTTTTTTTATGACACTGTACAAAATATGTATTAATGAAAAAGATTCAATTTTTATATTATATTCAAGGCCATTTTATGATTTTTGATTAGTCTTTGAGTCAGAGTTAATATTAAGTATAATATTCCCATTTTTGTATTGCAAGTATATTATATTCATGGAATTTCATGGAATTTAATTATCTGTATATTATCTAACTAATAAACATCAGTCGTATAATTTGACACGAGTGATATATTTGTGTACATAAGCCATAGATATAATTAGAAAAATACTCAAAATGTTTCACTGGAAATCTGCAGGACAGGTTGTGGATTTAAGGAAGCTTTAAAACAAAAATGATTTGTGTTGAATACATTTTTATAATACCTATCATAAATAGGTACGTATTGGCACAATACAGCCATTTAAACTGATGACATTTTTATTATAAAAAAATAAATAGTAAAATATAAATTTATTAGCAACACAATAAGCATTATATATGTATAATAAACAGTCCGAATGTTGCAGGACCAACGATCCATGTTACGTTATGTTTTTATAAGTGCTACAAACTCTATTTTTCTGTTGGGACGGTGTAAGAAAAATTTCAATTTAATTTAGTATTCATAATTTATTACCATCACATTTAATGATTATTTATAAAAAAGATTATTTTCAAATATTTGTATTTATATTAGTTATATTATTGATATATTACATTTTAAAGTGATTATAAACTATTTAAATACTCAAAAATATTTATTTTTTAAATATAATTAATTTAAGTGTTTTTATATTATTTTTGAGTCATAAAACATATATCAAAAGAGTTTATAATTTATATTATAATAAGTTGAAAACTAATTTATTACTATTCATTTTTTGTACAAAAAATTAACAAATATTCAACAAAATTAGGCGGACGTGTACAGTTTAATATGATGTTACAGTAGTTGTTGAAAGGTGAAGGTTTAATTATAATTATTTATGTTAACTGTAATTTGAAACGTTTTATTGATCTTAAACGTAAAATGCATTTATTTTGTTGAGTACACAATTGAAAAGTAATTGGTTTTAACAAAGTTTACAACACGCGTTTAGACTACTAAATCACGAAAAATAATAAAACCGAGACCCAAAAAATCTAGATGGAAAGACTTAATTGAATTTTAATAGTTTAATATAAAACAATAGTTAGTATTGATGATGATGAGATCTAATTCAATTCAAAAATGTGTGTCTAGTAATTTAGTATTATCTATTCTAATGGTATGTTGAAACCAAACGTCAATTAAAATATTATATTTAAATTTCGTTATATTATGCCTATATTATTTAATATGTATTACTTTATTCACTTGAAAACAGTATTAATTGTATTATAGTAACATACAGTTAAAAATCAACAAATGTTCATTTTTATTTCTAAAGTATAACAAAGAACGTACGTTTATTATATTTTTTTATATCATTTTGACATTACAGATTTCCGAATACAAAAGTACAATGATCACAGATGATAAAACGTTGTCATTTTAAACTCACGTAATGCAATTGGATTACTGAATAAAGGTTGTTTTCTAACTATTTTCTAACGAAACTAACTAATCAATATTTAAAAGGAGGTCAATGATAAAAAAAAACATTATTAAAAACCACATTTATTATTTGAATTAAAATGATTTCTATATGATGTCTTTTTAGCCAGATGAATTTAAAATTATTCAACTTAAACGAAAAACTAAACTTTTATACAAGTACTATATCATATTAAAATAAGCATAAAGCTCATAAATAATTATTCAACTTGTTCTTAAAAATCTTTAAACACAATTTAAAATAGTATTTTTTTAAGTACAAATGATAATGTTGAAATTATATCCTATCTAATATAATGGTATACCTTGATAAATTAAGACCACTTTTCATTACAAGGACGTCGGTATTTTTAATATATAAAACCACATTAATAGATTTATTAAATTATTTGATTTATTCAAATGTAAGTATATGTCAATTATAAATTATAAATTATATAATTGAAAAATAATAATTGTTTAGTGGTTTAAAATAGATAGTTGGAGTATTTAGAAATGTATGCACTCATTCACAATAAGCCATTAAGATTTCCAATTTATGAACTTTGTTTTTTAATATTAAGTGACATCGAATAACTATTTGAATATGAAGACAACCAAATTATATATATCTATAATTTGTTTAAAATTACTACGACACATAAGATGTTATGCAAGAACTTGATAACTGTAATGACTTACGTATTTTTAAAGATTTATTCTTATTTCTAGAAACTGTAATATTTGGTTTTTGTTAGGATTCTACTATATATTTTCAAAAGCTAGTATTCGAAGAATTAATTTTGACATTTAATTTATACCGTTTCACCCAGTTTGGATAAGACACTGAATATAAATTCATAAAAGTAAACAATTAGCCTTTAATTAGAATTTATATAAGAATTTCCTTTACATTTTTAGGTTCAGCAATAATGCATAATATAACATTTATAAAGTATATAAACAAGAAGATAACTATCATTTATATTGGAATTTATTAAACAATTAACTTAAACAGAAATAAGAACGTTTTCGTAACTGATTAATGTTATACTGGTTATTTTTCAGTAAAACATTTATATCATTTTGATATATTGTTTAAGTTCTTATAAAAGTATTCATATTTATTAAATAAAAAAAAAAAATTATTTATAATCTTGAAAAAAGAAAAAAAAACTGAATCATCGTGATTAATCATGTGTTTACCTACATTAATGCTGCAGTATAAATGTTGAAATTGAATTGCTTATGTTTTTTGTTATAATTGTATGGCATATTGAGAAACGTAATACTAAGCTTAATTTTTATTGAAATAAATATCAAATCAGTTCGTGTTCAACAGCCGTCCGTGTAACACGTGTGTTTATCTTATTTTCGTTTTATAGCTTCCGATAGCACGTTAGTTATTTCGACGTCAATCAGGTAATATGATCTAATCATTATATAATCCAAACTACTGAGTTATTCCAAAACGAATAACAACACAACTGGTAAAATGCCCAAAATACCTACAACCAACCGTT